>JAJQOW010002012.1:0-27094 GCA_037975125.1 Latrodectus hesperus | reverse complement strand
AAGACACCTATTTAATTTTGTGAATATGCCAAGATTCACAGTATCCTTTATGATTCAATTGTTACACAGGTTATCTAAGTCAAGTTACATACTAAAAAAAGTCATAACAATAATATTAACAAAACAAATAAGTGTGTTTTAATATAAAAAAATAAAAAAAAACGTTCAATGAATCTAATTTCTTTTGAACCCTTATGGATGTTATAATTATTCAAAAATACCAAACAAGTTTTTGTTAAAATTTCAGTGTTTTGAAATAATTTGACGTGCTGTTTTTAATTTCTCATAACAGATTAAATTATTTTATTTAACAAGCAGTACTTCACTAATATTTTTGATATCCTTTTATGATAAAAATGTGAAAATTTAATCTTATTTTAATTATAATAACGTAATAAATAATTATGCGCAAAAAAGTAAAAAAAATAATAAATTATTATGCACTTTTTGGCCTTAATGTAGAGCTATTATTTAGAACTCCTGCTTTTAACACTTTACCGATGAAAAATTGTCTGTCCTTGCTATTTCCATCGATTTATGTTTTGTAGAACAAAAAATAGAGAAAGTAAAATAACCATCAGGCCTTTGAAAAAAAGAAAGGAAAAATAATATTTAAACAAATTAGAAAATAAGGTATATAAATATATATTTCTTTTAATTCGCGCGTCTTGTACCAGCAAATTAAATCTTTATCCGCGGGCCGAATAAAAACCTTCCGATTGGACGTAGTTTGCCCATCCTTAGCATTAGAGTTTAAAAAAGAACAGAATTAAGTTCATTTTATGTCAAATCTGCTAAACTGAACTCAAAACCAGCAAGAGTATATTTCTTGTTAAAGAAAAACAAGCAAATATGAAGCAACAACATACTATTCATGTTATTTTTAGTTTCATTGCAAAATTAACTTTTCGGTCGAAATGGACAGCATCAGGAATTTTTAGATCTATATATTTTGTGATGCTATATAACGCGCCGAGCTGGCAGCCGAATGGTTAGCGTTCTTGCTTTCGGTTCAACAGTAAGTGGGTTCGAATCCCACCTTGGGATGGATGTTTGTAGTGGTTCGGAATCCTTCTTAAGCCGTAGGTCCTAGTATAATTAGCCCTCGTGTGTGCAAAAAGTGACCGTTGAGCGACAAACAGATGCTATATAATCCTCGAGAATGTTAATTTTCATTTTAAATGTGATGATGCCCAAATAATTGGTACAATGTGAGACTGTTTCATAGCCATTAAAGTAATCAGCCGAACGTCATCGTTTATTCGTTAAATTTCTCAGAAAATTATCCTTTTCTTATCTTAAATGCTGGTCTAATGTATACTATTGCGTAAAAGGTAGTAGTAAGATGATAAAACCAAAATAATAAGTTAATTATCTCAGCAACCAAAGCTATGTTGATCTGCAACAAGTTCATTAATTTTCATTAAAAAACTTTTATTTAAGGAAAATGTCGATCTTAAAAAAATGAAAGAAAAAAATTGCTTTTGCATTGGTGAATTTTACTAGCATTTTAAGAATAATCCTCAAAACTTTCTCATCAAAGTTTATTCTGATTTCCGTCAACCGCGTTTCCCACCATCTTCCTGTTTCAGATGTCAGTTTTTTTTTACAATTGATATGAATTGAAAGAAAAGAAGCATTTGGTATTAAAATTTTTTAAAACGAATAGCGAGAAAAGAAACATTAATATTTTTATCAATATGTACATGAAATTCAGAAATAAATTTTAAAAATATGGCCCAGCCCGGTCGTTAGGGATATTTGATCTTGATTTTTGGAGCTTCCAGAATTTTTAGAAATAGCAAATTGTTTGCTTATTCTTAATTCCATGAAACTATTATTACCACCTTCTTTGCATTAATTGTGTTATACCATCTTTCGCTTTTCTAATTATTAAGAGCGTATTTCAACGGATATCGATTTTCCTCTGTTGAAAAAGATTACCTTCATCAGCATAATTAATATTCAATTTCTTCATGGGAAAAAGACAGAGAGGCTTGGTCAGACATGTGCACTTCTGAGAAGCAAAGTTCAATCGATAACGCTTAAAGTGACTTTTGAATCTTTAAACAAGCACATTCTTTATTGGGAATTTGCAAAAGTTTGTTTTAAAATATTGTTTCCAGACAGACGAGCAGCTAAAGAACACAATGTAGTGTCTACAAAAATGGTGTAACTTCAGACTTTAAAAACATCTGCTTCTTTCTCTAGCATTGTATATGCTGAAGCCCATTCTGATTGGTCAATATACAACCGCTTGCGGTAAGTTTGCTCCTTGCCTCTTAATCTCAAGTCATAACTTTGGTAGTTGCATTAGCGAACGCCAGCTTTCTTTCACTGCGAGCTTTTTCCACAACGGAAAATTTAATTGTTATCGTTATTGGATTACATTTGCTGGAATTATCTTGGTAAGTACATATTTTTCCTATATTAATGTTAAACATTCAGAAATATTAAAATTTAATTTAATAACAGTATTTATCGAACTTTATTATCATGTATTCGTTTTTGGAAAGATCTTTAATTAAAGTTTCACAGTTGGTAAAAACTGTATTCGTAAATTTTAACTATCTTTTAAATGTATGTTTTAAAAAATGAAACTTTTTATTTAACCATGTTAATTTATTTTATCTTTTTACATATATCTTCATTAAAAAAATAATTGAAATTTATAACTTTTTAATTGAATTAAAATTTTTCTTTTAAATTCAAGCCAGGAATATGCGTAGAAGTTATTCAATTAAATTAATTGAATGTAGTAATTTTATTTAAACAAAAAAATTTATTTTAAAATTAATTCATTACATACATATTTAATTAATTTGTGTGCAACATAATGTATTCCAATGAACTGTTTTGTTTCCCTCAAAAAAGCAAACGCTTATAACGAATAATGTTAATTTGTTGCTGCTTTTAATTATAAGCAGCTAAGTTTATGTGAAACAGTTTTTAGTTAAGAATTTGACTTAAATAATGAATTAATAAAAGGCTTGGATTTTATTTAATATAACTTGGGCATCTATTTTGAGTTTATTGAAATTTAGTCTAAATTTTTCTACATAAATTTGTTATTCTGTAATCTCGAATTTTGAATTTTCTTTTTTTTTCAGCAAAGTAGAATATTTTAGACTTAAAATTTAATATTGAAATAAAGATTTATTTTATTTTTATTTATTTAGTATAGCTTCAGGCTAAAAGAAAATCATGGTATTATATATATATATATAATATATATTGTATATAATAAATTGTATCTATTATATCTGTATATATTATATGTATATACAATATATATATATATTACTTTTAGATCACTCATAAATAATATAATAATTTTCACTATTCCTCAGTCGAAATTTTAAATTAAAAGATGTTTAATTTATTAGTCCTTCAACATTTCAAAGTTTGGCAAAAATGACGTAAAACAGTTTTTATTGAAGTTATATTCATTTACTGAATTTAAGAATTTACTTGATAATTTTATATTTATTCAAAATTTTTTTTATATAATTTACTGTAAATATCAAAAATCTTATAAAACAGCAATTAAAAATGAACTAAACTTAAAAATGTTCTAAAAGTATGAAATTTCTTAACGTTGAATCCTAAAATTTTAGTTTCTTTTACTTTTTTAAATAGCCAATCATAAAATTTTAAATTTATCTTCGTATGATACGGAATTGTCAATTAAATGATCCGCCGTCAATGCTATTTGGAGTGCTATTAGGCTGGCAATATGGGGTGCGTTGCTCCACTTTTCCAACTCAACCCTATTTGGTGTGGAGTCCGACTACTTCAGTACACACTTTATAGGGTATACGCAACCATTCACACCTTATTCATACAAGGAAGGGACAAAGACAGGATAGATAAAGAGAAAAAGTACCTCCATGCCCAAACCGGGATTCGAACCCAGAACCCCCTTATCCGTAGTCAGGTACGCTAACCACTAGACAAATTGATTAATAATTTATATATATATATGTATATAATAGTGATTCTCAACCTTTTTTGTGTCGTGGCACACATTTAACGTTTTCAAAATTTGTGTCCCACAAAGATTTCTTTGTCGTTTATTTCTTTACTCGTAATAAAAAACATACTAATTTTTACTATATATATTTCTAAAACTTAGAGGCCCACTTAAGGAATTTGATACATAAAATTATAAACACAGTAGTTGAGAATCACTGATAGAGATGTATCAGAAAGATCTGACATGAATAAATAGTTTAAAATAGTTATTTAATATTTCAAAAAGTAAAATTAAATTATAAAGCAATTTATTTTGGTTTAATATTTGTTTTCACGAAATAAACTCCTATGTGAGATCTATAAATTCGAAACAATATCCACCTATTTTTCCATGGATTATTTTATTTACATTTGTTTAATTTATGATGGAAAGATATTTCCATCAAGTCTAAAATAAAACAACCTTACTTATTCCGTGGATCCATTTTAAAGTATCACCAGATGCATGAAAAGCAGTTTGACAAACTTTAATATGAATAGTTCCCTGTTTTGTGAATTTCTGAGAAATTCCAATTTTCCTGAATACATGGAAAAATTTATCATTCTAAATTCGTTAATGCAAAATCATTTTTCTCATAAGAAAATAACGACAACAGTTAACAGTTTATAATCAAATATTCCAAATGTAAAGAGTTTGACAAAATTACTTTCATTATTTACAATTATTTTCCTAATAAGCATTTAAAATATCTTTGCTTTCAAAGTCTCTTTTTTGATACTTATCATTTTAATACATTCTATGATTGAATAATATATCAAATGAAATTATTAAAGAATTGAAATTATTAAAAACAAATATCGTTTTTCAGTGTACAAATACAAATAGTAATTTCAGGTAACAGCCAAATACTAGCATGTACTTAAAATTTTATGAAAAGAGTCATTTTATAAAAGGAGAAAGTATTTCACTTGTGTTTCATCATTATAGATTCTCTTAGAGCTTACATATCTAGACTTCAGCTGCCATATCTTACAATCGCACACAATTCCACACTACAAATCGTATTTTAGTCAATATTTTTTAATGAAGTATAAAAAAAAATATTTCTTAATGTTTCAGTGCAATATTTTTTAAAAAGCTAACCAACTTTTTAATCTAATATTAACATAAATGATTGTAAAAAAAATAAAATGACGTAATTATTTTATAGATAAAAATTATTATATTAGAATGTCATTTTATAAATTTTTATATCATTTGTATTTATTAAAATACTTAACAGTATCAGTTAAATTATTAAATTGTTTTTAAGTTTTTAATTAATATTATGATAAATAATTATGAATAATCAAAGTCACAGAAAAATAATATACTGTATTATGCTACTGAAATAGCTCATTTAACATTTTCATGAGCTGATATAAATTTTCAGTATTTTTGCTCCTGCGACAATTTTTCTTCTAAGTCCTATTCATAATTATAATAAACTATATCAATACTTAATATTCTTAATTGAAAATACATTCAATACTATAATTTTGCAGTTGAATAGATAGAGTTCTACTTTTTGGAAACACTAAATTTCATTGAAATTTGTTAAATTGAAAGTTATAATAAATAACTTTCTGCATCAAGTAAAACCTTTAGTATAATATTTATGATGCAGAGAAAGCACCCTTATTTACACAAAATTGAAGCACCCTTATTTACACAGGGTGCTCCAATTTCTATGGGAATCGAGAAACAAAAATGGTAAAAAAAGAGATTCTATCCACTGTGTGGAAACCCTCAAAACTTACTCCTGTAAGGTAAAAGGTAACCATGAAACTCCTCCTTTGTATTCCCCATCTCCAATACAATGTATTTATTCAAATAAGCGGATTATTCTAAACCAATCAAATGCTTGGTTTAACAAGATATAACTGAAGAATCTTTGCCAACCAGCAATTACTTTCACATTTTGGTAATAGTGTCAACGATAGAAAGATCGTTCTTACTTTCCTCAAAATTTTTCAGGGCTTCAACAGTTAATGCAAGTTGCCGGGTCTTGTTAATTTTGAAGCAGGGATCAAGTTGCAGATCTTCTAATACTTGACCTGCCACCCCAGAGTTAACATTTCATTCAGAAGACATATAAAAATAATATAATATGTCCCCATGAACATGCTGGATCTTCGGTTAAGCCAGGATTCAAATTTACTGCATTATAATAATTTTTTTCTTATCCTACGCCTGACCTTGGTTTTTCAACCATCAGTCTCTGTCGGGCAGCCCAATACAATCTTGAGGTGAATGAAAAGTCATCTTCCACAGAATTTCTAACTGCGATGCCCGAAAGTCCAGGGCAAGTGAAAAGGTGGTCACTGGTTATGTCCTCTAGTCCACAAAAAGGGCAGATTGGAGAGTCCTTCAAACCCAAACGGTGAAGGTGTTTTTGCAGATAATCATGCCCAGTTTTAAGGCGAAAATTTGCCACTCCCACAGCTCTGTGGAGGTTACACGGAATAGGCTTTGTTAGTAAGGAAGCTTGTGCTTTCCCCTTTATGCACATCTTGTAAGCATTTCTATGATAGGTGGCTATGTTTGACTTAATAAAACTTTTAACAGTATGGTACTCCAAGGCTGGAGAAGGCTGTTGTAGATCTGAGCCAGCCTTTGCCAATTTATCAGCTGCATCATTTCCGGAGATACCACAGTGGCTGGGTATCCATTGCAGCGCAATTTGTCGCCCTTCTTCCAGTAGAGAACTAATTGCCATTTGACAGAGGTAAACAGACCCAATACTGCTAGGAGCAATTGAAGAGAGAGACCTGATGGTGGCCTGAGAGTCTATAAAAATACTATGTTGTTCACATTACCCATTCTATAATAATGCATTATAATAATGAAAATGATGGTCTTGCCAACCAAACCTCCACGGCCTGGCTGTATGTGTTAGAGAATCTTAAGGCTTTAGCTTATGGTGTGTACTTGCCAAAAATTAAATGGTTTGGGCTGTTTTAAAAATTTTACAAAATTTCATATCCAATTAATTCTACTTTTCAAAATATGACACAGTTTTACGAGTCTACCTTTAACATTACACCTTTAAGATTTCTTTTCTATTTAAATTTCATATAATATATAGTTCATGTGCACTTTATATTAATCTTGCTGCAAATAAGTAATATTTTTCTAATTAATGAGTGGTATATAAAATTTATGTAAATTATCAACATTTTAAAAGAATTTTGTAAATTTTGTATTTTTATGATTATTAAACTTAACAAACTCCCAACAGTATAAATATATTTTTTATTACATTCTTTCTACATTCTTATATGTGTGCATCTTAATTAGTTTATGTGAAAATATTAGACTGGTCATTGGCAAAATTTGTGTGTAGTAGTGTATTGCTTCTGGAAGAAATGCTTAACTAGAAGAAATGTTTAAAAATGATTTATAATGTACAATTATTTTGGTATTTACTATTTGTATAGTTTTATACAGTGATTAAATTTATTAGCTAATTATTATTATTTTTTTTTACTTGATTTTATAGTTGATTTTATGATGGTCAAAAAGGAGAAAAAATCTCTTCTTCTAGTGATGAAGAATTTTATCCAAGATTTTTAATAAGACCTAGGAAAAACCCATTCGCAAAAATCATAAAAAAGGTATTATTTACTAATTGTAATCACAAATTTATCTTTTAATGATTTTTGATACATTAATTTGCTTAGTTGTTAAAAAATATTAAAAGCTGTTTTTAATTTATGAAAGAAAATTTTTAATGAGTAAGCTAAATATATGTATATTTATCTTAAAATATGTATATGCAAAAAATAAAGGAATATATATATATATATATATATATATATATATATATATATATATATATATATATATATAAATAATCATTTAAAATTTTCCTTTCATAAATTAAGAACAGCTTTTAACATTTTGAATTTAAAATCATATATCTGTGGTTCTTATATACACATATATAGAAAGATTTACAATTTTATATTTTTAACTGATGTTTTATATCAATACTAGCTACACTTGTTGGAATTTTATAATTCTATTTTTTTATCTAATGATTGGATAAGTTTTGCTATTTAGTTTCAGTAAAAACTTAATTCAATTAACATACTGAAAACATTTTGAATTGATATCCCTTGTCATTACAATCTATTAAAATATGATTCAACCATATTAAAAAAATTATATAATTCAACTTAAGTAGTTTATTGGTAAATATGGCATTAATTACTACATAATTAATTCTTTAATATTTAGAATTATGAATAGTGTGTTTTTACCATAAAGCCTATCTTTACTTTGCAAAAAGTAGTTTTCATCAATTGGTATTAAAGAATCTGATCATTCTATACTGATTTAAACATTTAAAATAAACTCTTAATTTTAAATGTTTTTTATCTGAGAATGTTAAATGGTGTAAGAAAAATGACATTGTTATTTATGCTTATAACAACCATATTTAGACTTAACAAGACCGTAAAAATTCTCATATTCATAGAAGCAAAATAAATATACTATAAAAAATCTTTAGTTTTATGCATGAATCATGTTACAATTGAAAATTGTTTGTTATTTGTAACAAATTTTTAATCTAATTTAGTACTCAAGACCAGTCAAGAGAAATGATGTTATTGATTTAAATACAATGACAATAGTAGAAGATGGTGGTAAGTTATCTAAATTATTATTTAGATTTTTTAATTATAAAATTTCATTTGTTCTTGCTTTACTGTATAGATAAGATTACAATAATGTTTAAAATCATATAATAGGGAACTTGTTTTTAGTGGGAATGAACATTTTACTACAAGAGTGTCAGCAAAGTTTACTTTATTCATTACATTGTTTTTTTTCGTTTTAAGCTGCATTGATGACCATTAATAAACAAAAAGTCCATCAACTTTTACCATCTATGTAAAAAAATTGTTTTCAAAAATCAAAAATGATTTAATTTTAAGATTGTTAATTTCAGAAACAACACAATTTTTATAAATATGCGTGTGTTAATATTTTACAAAATAATTTAAAAAATGGCAACTAATATCTGTATATAAGGTCATGATCTATAGGCTCATTATTTCGAATTTAAGAGAAAAAATTTTCCTAAGTTTTAAATTGTTTTTTTTTTTTTTTTTTGGCTTTAAGACAGCATGAAAATTAAGTAATAGAAGTTGGGGCCTTAATATCTCTTGAAAATAAAATCAGATTTACAAATCTGAATATTTAATCCAAAGGAAATATGGAAAACTATTTTTCAGATTGAAAATTATTTTTAAACAAAGAATTTCTTTTTGTTATGTAAAATGAATTCTTTCGCTTTTTTCTTTAGATATGAAACTTTTTTTATTCAAAACTTTTTATTCTGTAAGTCAATCGAAGAAGAAAATTTTATTTTAAGAAATTTTATTTAAAAATTTTTTTTAATTATATATTTATTGAAGCTATAAAAACACCTCTTTTCTCTCTCAAATGTTGATAAAATGATTATAATTGGTATTATTTGACAGCACAATTTTATCAAATATAATTATGTATCGGGATAATATGTTTGTACAGTTAATTCATATTTAATTCTTAGAACTTATTGAAATCAAATAAACTTTTTTAGCATTTTTTTTAAAGAGTTAACTATTAAGTGTCCACGCAGAACAATGAAAAATTCTTTCACATAGTCACACCAACGCTTCCCAATCACACCAGTTTCCCAGTGTAATTGGAAGTATTGAATGTACACGTATACCAATCTTCTCTCACCTGGAGGAATTGATGCAGAAAGGTTTCGTAACAGAAAAGGTATATTTTCAAATTGTGTGCAATCATTGAATCAGCAGACTTATTAGCTGTACAAAATGTTGTGTTAAAGTGGCTTGTACCCATGACAATACTGTTCAAAAGAATGTGGTATGATTTCTGAATTGATGCAATGATCTATATAGCAGGTACCATCACTTGTGTGACAGTAGCTATTTCTGTAAACCATATTTACTTCTGTAAATTAGCCCACAATGCAAGAATTAAAGTGAGTTTTTAATTCTCATGTTGTCAAGAAATAAATTCAACAAATTTTTCAGGAGTCTTAATAAATTCTTCCATGATGTATCTATAGTAACATAATGAATAAATTTTGATTCTAAGGCTATGTATCTGTAATTATTTTTCAATCACACAACTAAATGATGTTTTTGAAAATTATTATGAAAATCTAGACTTCACTATGAAACAGTTAAAGCACAAATTAACTAGCATTACATTAAGTAGCATTATCGTCTAATTGATAATAATTTTGCAGTATAAAAGAATAAAAATTAATCATTTATTGAATTAAAACAAATTTTAATATCATTTCTTATTCGTACAGTTAATTTGAATATTTTTAACTCTTCTATAAAGATGAGAAATTTTTTATAGTAGAATTATATTTTGATTTGTATATTTTATATACCTGTTAATTATTAATTTTAGAATGTTGCAATGTAATGTTTTTTATTGACTTGTTTAATATACTAAATACAATTTATAAACTTAGAGCTGTGGAAAAAATTTGCAAACATGAGTGTGTTGCAGTAATTGTCAATATTTGGAAAATTTTCCTTGTCAGATGAATGATATTGAGATTACAATTTAGTCAACAGCCGCCCAACTTGTTTAGTGGTCAGCGAACCTGACTGCGGACAAGGAGGTCCTGGGTTCGAATCCCGGTTTGGGCATGGATGTACTTTCTTTCTCTATCTATCCTGTCTTTGTCCTATCCTTGTATGAAGGAGATGTGAATGGTTGCCTACCCTATAAGCCGGTACCTATGGCATGTGTGTACTGAAAAAGTCGGACTCCACACCAAATATGGTTCAGTTGGAAAAGTGGAGCAGCGCACCCCATATTGCCAGTCCAGCTGGCACAAGACAATAACAACAACAATTTAGTCAACAACCCTAATTTGTGTTGATAGAAGTGTACATCTGATACCCCTTAATATTTTGATGCCAAGATGCGACTAACAATATGGCCACTACAAAAAAGCTAAACTAAGATAAATTAAATTCCATCATTAAATCAATTGGTGCCTTATTCTACACTGAACCTGTGTAAATTGGTTCTTTCTGAATGGTAACAAACATGAAAAATGGGTACTTACATATTATCCTGTTGACTTTTTTCCCTCATAAAATTATGTCAAAGAATTTTACAAATTTTAATATATTTTTTTCAAAATTTGAAGGAAATGCCAAAAAGCTTACTAATATTTTCATTTTAACAAATAGTTAAATTTTATTTGCAATTTATATGGTGCTGCAACAATATATATTTTTTCACAGGTATGGCCAACAGGATGATACATAGATGTAGAAAAATGTAGCAATGTTTTTAAATGAGCAGTTGCAACAAAATAAAATTACTAACCATATTTTTTGACTAATTTCATACACTTACCAGAAATTTAAAAAACTGAAAATTAGAATTATAAATCTAAGACATTCTAAATGTTACACTAAATTGTAGTACTTCATTGTGTCAATTATAATTCACATTAAATTATAATTTTATTTACTTTTGATGAAACATTTGTCGTCCACTATCGTGAGGGCCAGTTTTCATATCAAAGCAGTATTTTTTTCTATTCTCACTCATTCCCTCACTCACTGTCTCTCTCTCTCGCTCTCTCTCTCACTCACTAGGGATGGGAAGAAATACCTGTAACCAGTATTTTGTAATCAGTATTTGAATGTAACAACCTGCAATCAGTACTTTTTTTCCAAATACTCAGTACTTCCAGTAATAAACTCAGCGCGAGTTCGATTATCCTCAGACAGTTGCAGGTACAATGTACTTGACCAGTTTCAAAGACAGCGAGTACGTGAGTGTGTGCCTGTTACAAAGTAATCAGCCAGTACATGAGTACGTGCTTGTTACAAAGTAATAAGCCAGTACGTGAGTAAGGGCCTGTTACAAAGTAACAAGCAAGTAGTACTTACGTACTTGCTTGTTACAAATTAATCAGCAAGTACTCATGTACTAACTTGTTACTTTGTACTTGCTTGTTACTTTGTGCTTGCTTGTTACTTTGTACTTGCTTGTTACAAAGTAATCAGCGAGTATGTGCGTACGTGCTTGTTACAAAGTAATAAGTGTGCATTGCGCTCTGTCATTGGCTCTTTTGTAACAAGTACAGAAGAGCCAATGACAGAGCGAGTACAAGTAACAATGTCATCAATACATCGATACAAACGGATGAATTTTGAGATTATGGTAGCTTCTTATGGTAGAGAGGCTGGGTGGGAGAAGGGAAATGACAATTGGTTTAACTGGGTAAATAGAAGAGGGATACTTGGGAATTGAGAGATCTCTTTTTTCTCGTTTTTTTTTAAATATAAGAAAAGCATGATATTCTTGTTATGTATTTAGCAAGTTTAATTAACTTTTATTTTTATTATTATTTCTTTTAAAATTTTATTTTATTTTATGAACATACATAACATATTTATTTCAACCTTAAATAAGGTCAGATTTCTTAAATTAAAAAAATATTTAAATTATATAAATCTGCTTACATACTTCCATTGTTATTTTAAATATGCATATTTTTTATTATAATTCCATTTAAATATGTTTATTTTTTATTCAACCATGTTTTAGTTTCACTATATTTTTCTGTAAATATAAAGAATTTAAACTTTTAGAAAAAATGTTCTTTTGTATTTTTTACCATACGATTTATTTTTATTCATATAATGAGAATGTGTATTTAAACCTAATAAAGGTAGTTTATTCATTTTAGTTTAAAAATTCGAAATGAAAAAAAGGTTTAATTAAGTTAATTTTTACCTTACCTTTATTTATACCATCATGTGTTACTGTCATGTTTATTTCTTAAATTATGGATTGATGTAAATAAAATATATGTATTTTAGTTCCTCCATTTTTTATTAAACGTTGTTTCTCAATATTTTACCTTAATACATTATAACATTTAGATTATTGGTAAAACTATTTTATATTTTTGATAGTTATTGAAATTTTATGCAACTATATCTAATATAAAATAATATTGTTTACTTAAACATTATTAATAGTTTTAATTGCAAAGCTACTTTATTTAACCAAAAATTGATTAAGTTTCAGGAAACTTAAACAAAATATGTGAGTTAAAATTTTTTTTACAATGTTTGTCTCGTTAATGTTTAATTATAGAAAAATAAAGGAAATTAAATTTAAGTTGATTTTTCTGATTAATCGCTGTATTTTTGTAAGTAAAACCTCTTTGTAATTGATTAAACTTCCCACTTTACAATTCTTTGCAAAATATTTACAAGTTAATTATAAAAATTCATTTACATAATTGGAAAGTCTTACTAAATGCTAATAAAAAATTAAGCTGGTTAGGTTGAAAAATTGAAATTATATTATCTCATCGAATTTTATATTTTAATTAACATTGGAAGTCTTTGAAAATTACGATTGAGTAATTAGAAAATTTACTTAGAACAGATATAAATTCTGAAAATATGTAAATAATAAAATGTCATGATTTTTATATTGAATGAGTTACGTTTAAAAAGATTTAGAAATTTACAATTTTTTACAAAAAAAAAAAAAACGTTTGTAGATAAGCAACTTATATTTCTTTGCCTCATACTAGAAATTAAAGCATTACAGGAAAAACATAAACTTACCATTACTGAAATGTTGCATAAATAATAAGAATTATTTTTTATAGATCTTTTTATTAATATTTAAGTGAATGCTTATTTATAAATGATAATAATTTAAATAAACATTAATTACATTAATTAATTTTATGGTTTTATATCAAATATTATTGATCTACTTATTTAGTTTTAATTAATTATTAATTTATTTATTATAAATTTAGTTTTTATTCAATTTATTTATAAAATTTTAAAACATTTGTCATTATATTTTAATCCAATAGATGGCAGTACAAACAAAATTGTAACAAGTATGAAATTTAATCGGTAAAATACTTGTTACTTTAAAAGTAACTGTACTCAGTACGTACTAAGTTCAGGAAAAGTAACAAAGCCCCATCCCTATCACACACACACGTTATTGTTATGTTGAGATGGTAATGGAGCTTTGCTTTTAACAAGAAATTGTAAATATCAGAATTTTTTATGTGTTAAAAAATTTGTCTATGCATATACAAAATATAAAAATTAGCTTTTGTTAATTAATTGGCTATTTTTTTTAAAAAAAAAGGCTAGTGATTTAACCCCTTAACCGTCTGGGGTTCAGTGAAGAAAGTGCTTCATTTTTGCTTCAAGTTGGTGGCAACATAGTTTTGGCTTTCACTGCAATAAAATTTTTCCCCCTTTACAACTTGTCAAGAATACAAAAGCTTCTAACTCTTGATGAGGCGAATTTCCGTTTTACCCTGGACCATCTCACAATAATCACATTCTAATCACTTACAGTGGGGAAAGACCATCAATCGTTGTCAGCTGAAGAAACCCACGTGTGCTAGTAGTTAACTTTGTGGATGTTCTGCTTGAAAGTTTCTTCAAGTCTCTATTATAATTTTTTTAATTATAATAAATATAAATTTTATTTTATTATTTTGAAAATAATTATCAATAAATTTACTTCGACACAGTTTTTATATTTAAAATTCTTGAATAAAAAAATATATATGATAGCTAACTCAATGAATATCATATTATCATAATTTTAAAATGACATTTTGATATATATATATATATATATATATATATATATATATATATATATATATATATATATATATGTAATAATTTCTTTTTATTAAAAAAATCAGAATTTCTTTTTAATTTCCCAAATAGTTAAAATTATAATGATTTAAATAGCTGTTAAAGCGCGTTAATTTGTTGCAATTTCATTATTGATTTTAATTATTGTCCATAATTTTCAAAGTCAACTCTATTTTTTAAAATCCTCAAATAATTAATTCAAAATTATTGAAAGAAACAGCTCTGTTGCTTTATACACAAATTGAAGAATTTCGCTAAATTTTCTTCTTCTAGCGCAATAGTTCCTAGTTCTTTAGCACAATTTAATAAAATTGTGAAATTTATCATATTATAACTTAAGAATTATGATTTTGTTTTCTTTTTCTTAAATTTTTACCATTGTCACTTTATTAGATTTAAAAAATCTCCTTTAAAAATCCTGTAAAGCAGTGTAGGGACAAATTCATACATGTTGGTATATCTGCTTACATAATTAAAACCTATAGATTGTAGGGAAATGAACTATTCAGGGATAAAATCACTACAAATTTCTCCAATCAGCTTATCAGGAAACAACTAAACCTTTAAAGAACTTGATGAAAACTCACCTCTTGATAATAAATATTTGTTTAATTTTTAGACATTTGATCAAAATGCAAAAACAAAAATACAAGCTTGTGAACCTTTGTGAAGTTTTTCTCCTCTCTGTTATCTCTGAATTTCAGATGATAAGATCCTTCATTCTACACATAAACATAAATTGTCTGTAAATACTAAACATGGTAAAAAAATATTTAAATAGTCAATAATAATTAATATTTTCTAAAACAGAAAACACTAATTCACACACATTCTTCACTGCATCCAGAATGTACTTAAGAAAAGCAAACATTTAGGGGTTTTTGAGTTCTAAAATTGTAAAATAAAAAATGTTGTAAAATCATTGAAAATGGAAAAAAAATTCTTATTCTATTAAGTATGATACTTAATTAATGCAATAAAAAATATGCTTTTTTTGGAAGCATTTCTGGTAAAAAATTGGCTGCTTATAGGGATGGTAAAGTACTAATAATTTATGAATTTCAATGGGCAAACTAGATTTTATGAAGCTTAAAATTTCAAATATATCCAAATACAAGGCAAAGGTGACATGTCTCTTGAATGTCCATAACCCAACTGGCAGCAAAATAGTAAGTGCTTTGGCCTTTTGTTCAGCAATTTTGCAAAGAGAATGTATGTTTCCATATGGTTCGGAATTCATTTATAATAATTGGTCCCAGTCTAATAAGTGTTCTAAAAAATGCTAATTGACTTTTAAACCAAACCAGAATGTTCATAAATATACTGCCCTTTCTCATCTGCCTACTTTTTCCACAACCGTAATAACTATATAAAGCTTAAAAAAAGACAATCCTGTACTTTCTTCAAATTCTAAGAACCTCAAATTGTTTAATCATATTCAATTGTAGAATATATATATATGTTATGTAGAATGTATATATATTTCCTGTGTGAGTCTTTAGTGATATCTGCCATAAGTCTTTTGGTGGCTTAGTAAAATTCAGCCCTGGTAAAGTTGTCAGAATCAAAAATCATAAACTTGATTACAGTGGTAGTTGTCAAACGAAGAAGTTTATTCTGACAATTAAAAGGAGCAGACATCATTAACTCACACCAGTGCTATGTAGAATCTATGGGAATATTGATTCTCTGCATAAATTGTGGTATTGAAGTTTCTGCAGATTAATCAATATTTTAAAATTCTACAGTTGTAAAAAATTTAAGTATTCAAAAAATCATTAAAATTTTTATAGCCTCTCAAAATTTATTATATATTTTATTTATATGTAATATTAATAAATAAACTCTTTGTTTTAATATAATAGCTTTCCAATAAAGGTTTTGTTCCTTATACAAAAGAAATTATACTATAATTTAAGATTTGCGATAAAATTGCCTTTCTTAGTTTCAATTAAATTAATTCCAACACTTGGTCCTATGAGTAAAAGACTAATTATAAAAAGCAAACAAAATTAAAGTTTTTATTTTATTAGATGCTATTATTTTTAGTTGTTCTTGTCATTTTATACAAATTTTCTTTCCTATATCTCATATTAACGAATTCCCATCTATTTTAACAAAATATTGTGTTGGAGTAAAAACAAGTATTACTTATAGAATTTTTAAAAAAGTTTATTTACGAAATGGTCAGTGCATTATTAGTTATTTACGAAATGGTCAGTGCATTATTAGTATATCATTAATTGAATTTCAAGAATTTTAATCAATTGAATCAATTTCCACAGGCTCCTGAAGTCACAACATTCCTTTTTCCATCAATTCCAGTCCACTAACACTTCTTTTTCTCCTACCCATAATTTCCACTCTGCACAGTTAATTTGTATTGAACATAGTAATAGCAAAATATGGATCATTGTTAAGAAATCACTAAATCCTATAAATTTAATTATTTGTATAAAATAATAAAAGCTAAATTTCTGAATCCAAAAAGAGATTTCTGTGATTCTAAGCAATTGTATACTTAAGTAATGAAACTTGTATATGCGCTGCAAATTATTTGAAACCAAAAGTCTTTTAAATGTAAAATTTTATTCAAAAGTATTTATCTTAATTATTATTTTATTTTTTCTGATAAATTCTTTGTTTTAGTTATTTTTAAAATTTAAAGATAAACTTCTTTCATTGAAACATCAGTCTAATCATCATTATCTTATTTCATTGATATACTATATTTCTGTATCAATATATTTTATCTAAAACTTATTTGTAAGTTTTGTTTTTAATACTGTAAATTTAGTAATACAGTTCAAACTATGTTGGATATACATTTTTTGCAATAGTTTGCATATTTGAACTTCTATTTAAATCTTATTTCTAAAATTTGTATTTACATCTTAAATGTTTTGTATGTATATTTATATATATTCTATTAGTGTTTGCATGCATTTTTTATTTCAGGTTACTTACGACACCAAAAAGCACGCCCATTTCCATCTAATGAATTCTGGCAAGCAATAGGTAAGTAAGTTTTTTGTTTCATAGTGCAATTAAATTCTGTTATTTATATATTTGAATTTATAAGAGAATTTCTAATTATGTATTTTCCAACATGTAAACTTATTATTTTATATGATCACAATTTTTAAATTCTCAATAATTGTTAAATAATATGAAAAATATTTTTCTGTAATCCTGCTTATTTTATAGAAATGAACATTTAGATTGTGCTTAAAACATTGAAGGATTTTAAGATAAATAAAATTTTTTTCCACTAAAAAGTTACGAAATGCGGAATTGTGTAGATGATACAGATTCTAGTATATGAAATGGCAAAATTATATATTTTACTAAAAATAAATTAAAAATTTAAAAAAGTATTCTTTCAGTTGCCCTTATAAATAATTGCATTTGGAAGTAAAATTTGCTGAATTGCAACTACTGAGTTTAAAATTTCTTATTACTTTATAAGTCAGATGTTTGCTTCTAACTATAAAAAAGCAGTCATGGGCCACTATTGTTTACGTTTTATTGCATACGTTTTATTTATAGGAAATTGTGCTTTATGTACAGAATTTACTGAAGAGAGATAACATTGCACCTTAGTAAATGTTTATTATGCATATATATTTCACAAATTGTTAACTATACATATTTTCATATGAAATTCATTTCCAAGAAAATGCATGAACAGATTTTAAGTTTTTGTAATTCCTAGTATTTGTAGTAGTTTTGATTCAATATTCTTAGTTTCTTTTGCTATATTTTTTAAAAGAAAATTGTCTTTGTATTTGTTGAAATTGGTAAAAATATGATATTACAATTTAAAACTTAAAACAATTTTATGCATGTAAATAAGATTTCTTATGCTCTTTTTAAGAATCATATTTGCTGGAATTCAAAAACCTTAACTTTTATTTTACTAAATTTTTCTATAGTTCATATTTCCTTACAATTCGTTGATATACTGAATTATCTTTTAGCAATTGTGCTCTGTATGGTTAAATAGCTAATTACTAAAACGCTTAATATGACATAAAATTGCTAATTGAAAATAATGAATTCTGGTACCTTAAATAAATCCCTGTCATAAAACCATGATTTATAAATTAGTTATTTTTTTGTGAAGCTTCTCTTAATATTAACAAACCTAACTTACACACACATACAATTAAGGCATTCATTGCAATTTTCCCAATAATTATCTGCACTTATATTAAAAGATTTGTTTGTGTAAATTGCATATAATAACTTTAACTTCTGAAATGTTAGTAATTTGAGCAAGTCTACTAAAAGACATTGTAAAGCTTGATTAAAAACACATTTTGAGATCCTTTTCAGAAGTCAAGATTATTTTTATCTGTTATTAAAATTAAAAATGAAATTCCTAAAAATAATTCTCATTGATTTAGTTTTCCATTTATTTCTATTATCTTGCTTCATTGTAGTATGCAGATTATGTTAGCTTAAGTTCTACAATATAAGTAATTTGAAAAATAAAATTTTCTTTTAGTGCACACACAGTGCTTTAATGTATATTTTTAAATAATTTCATGTTTCAATTCATACTACAAAGATTTATGATTATTCAATATCAGCTAAGTTGATGTGAAACTGCTAATAAAATTGCAGCACAGTTTTTGTAGGTTCCTTGTGTGAAATAAATATTATTCTTAAAACAATTATTTGTTGAATTTTAATGATGGATAAATGCATTTTTAAATACCAAATTTTCATTTATTTTAAATTTAGCTATTTTTAATACTAAAAATTTTTAATTTTACCTTGTAAATTTAAGAAATTTTTGGTTAAATTTTTTAATATATATTTTTACTATATTAATGATATACTCTATTTATAAGCTATGCAATAATTACTAACTTTAAATTTGTTACTTAACCTATATTTGCATCTATAATTACATATATTCTATACATCAAATCAAATGTTTTTATTAACAAAATCTTCTCAGACTGATAAAATTTAAAAAATATCATTCTACCTAATGTAATAAGTGAAACATTTTTCTCAGATTATCAAATAAGTAATTTTTTTCTTACTTTCCAATTTTTATCTTGAATAAAATTTTTCACTTTTAATTTTCTCAAATTACATACCTAGAATAGAATTTAATTGCTATAAAAATTTCAGGAAAGAAACATTTTAATATTATCTTTAGAACTTTTGACTATAGCATAGTTTAATTAAAACATAATTAATCTGTAAAATTGTCAATAAATTAGTTTCATTTTTACATAAATTTCTATAAAGTAAAAATTGTTAACTTGTCTTTCTTAAAATAACTTAAATAAAAATAAAATAAGTGAGCTTTTATACTTGATTATGACCCACATATAATAAATGAATTATGTAAAATAATAATGGTTAAAATTTTGGTCTGAACAATTCAAGTACATCATTGTCAATATATAATTTTACTGGTCATAGTTGGCCATATACTATATAGCATTCCATCTCAATATTCTATCTCAAAAGCTATGGAATGGTATATTTGAGACCAAATTGTCTCAAATATACCATTCCATAGCTTTTGAGATAGTTAAATTATTAAATATGTTTTAAGTAAAGTTCAAATGCAACTTAAATTAACTCATTAATGAGTTTCTGTGTTTAGACAGGTACTGTTTACACCAGTCAAATGTCAAATCTATGAATCTAAAATTTAAGGTGAATGTTGTATGTTATGTTTGTATAAAGTTCTAATAAACTATTTCTGTTTAGCTGGAAATGATAGTGATGAATGTGAGCCACCAAAAAAAAGAAGGCACAAAATATTAAAAGTAAGTATTTTTTTTAACAAATATCAGAGTTGTTTGTAATTTTTAAATTTGAATAACTCATTCATTGCCTAAACCTTAAAGAAATACTAAGAAAAATGTTATAAATTTTAATGCACTTAATTTTGTTAAATTTTTGGTCTATTATAATACAGAGTCAATGAATTTCTAAGTCTTTTGAGGTCAATGAGTTGATTTACGAACAAATTATAAACTTTCTTTATAAAAGTTAAAGAATAATTAGCTTTTTTCAGAAATATATGAAATTACATATATATATGTGTGTGTGTGTATATTTATATATTAAATAAATTCAGTATTTTTTGCGATTGTCAAACATCTTAACTTAATTTGTTGTTGCTTATCTCCAAGGGTTCTGACGGAGTCAGACCAAATCAAGTAATCCGTTGACAGAGAAGAAATTGATGACAAGACAGGGAAAAGTGTAGATAACGTCCCATAGTATATTCATACAATATAGGATATGCTCAGGAAAAGCTTGGTGGGGGAAGTACATCGGGAGTTTTTACTCCTAGTAGGGTCACCCAAGGCGTGAAGGCCACTTCATAATTTCCAGCTAACACTAACAGGCATGGAGCCAAAAGAGTCTTCTTCCGCACAGTGCTCCAGTCTTCGGACTACAGAAGCTGCACTTTTTCTCCCTATGATTCAATTGACAAATGATATCGATACTGCATCGTCCGTCGCGCAGGATTAACAGGGACGCCCTGGAGGTTTAGGTAGAGGATCTCATGCGTTAACTTAATTTAAAACATTTAATCATTTGTGTTCATCACTCTGATATTTTTAGTAGACATGAAAATAATTTAACTTCGAATATAATGTTTTTTTTATTAAATATTGCTTTTAGATAACCAAGAATAAAGTGCTTTATCTATGTAATTCAAATCGTTATTTTGTAAATTCGTTGAAAGTTCTTCCAGTGTTGAATTGAGAACAGCTAACAGAATGAAGTAAAAAACATGTCTGCATTTTAATCTCTGATTAATTAAAAACTGTACTTTTTTCAGAACCAATTTTTTTTCAAAATCTTAAAGGCAATGTTTGTAATTAAAAACAATTAATAATGGTTTTAACTCCTATAAGGTTGCTTATCATGCCATGTAATTTAATTTATCCAAACATTTTGTTGGGAAATTCATGTTACTTCTAAAGCGGAAGGGGTAATTCTCTTTTCCTCTTTTTAAAATTGCCATCCATTTGTAATATGTAACAATAGCAAAACATTTCTTACAACAAATGGTAGTATTTCAAGTGTAGTAATTTTTTAATTATTATATTCATACTGATTTTTACTTTTTTTTTCAAAATGTGTTTTTGCCTTCTGCAATGGGTTTGATTTTTCTTAATATACTATCAGTTGAAATTTATTGAATCTAAAAAGACATGAATTGTAATTTCATTATTCATAAAAAAATAATAAAAAATGTAAATAACTAAATAAAATTTAAAAAATGTTTCTATTGTAACTTGGAAAAATTGTGATTTTGAAATTAATTTTCACTTTTTACTTAGCTTAACTCTAAACATTGTTTTGCACCACAAAATGAGTCCTCACTTTTTATTAATTCTCTAAAAATGAATTAAATAAAGTGTCGAAAGTTTGAAGATTTTATTTTGAGTATTAAAGGCAGTATTGCTATCATTTGATTTTTAATTTACTTCTATTAAAATATACTACTATTAACGGTATATGGGACTAGCAGAAACATACAATTTCATTTTATTAGGTACACATAATACTTTTACAAAATAAAAAACATATAAATATTATTACTTTGTTGCAGCAGGAACATTACACTATGACAACATAGATAAAAGGAGCTATCTGATGAAGGAATTATTATTTTCTCTTCTCTTGGTTATTACACATAGATGAGAATTTTAAAAGATGCTAAAGAATCATCCTTTTTTAAGTGGATTGAGAGTTCTTGAATGGAATGTTATAATTTAAATTGATTATTTAGAATCATAAGTAAATTTTCACTTTAAATTCTAAACTTTTTTAATTGAGAGCTCACAATAAAACATTAAATAAATTAATCTTAAACCAAAATAATCCATGCTGACACTCTAAAATCAATCCTCCCCTCCCCTAAAAAATGCTTTAAACAAATACAATGAAGATTTTTATTCAGCTTCTTCATATTTGAAAAGTGCATTGTTTGCAAAACAGTCTTTATTAAAAAAAAGCAAACCAAATATAAATATAAAATTTTCAAAATAAAGCAAAATATAATTTGCTTTATTATTTTCAGATAAGGCAGGTTCTAAGAAGAGATCCCGTTCCCGAGCCGGTAAGTTATATTAAGAAAGATAATTTTAATGATAGTTCATGTGTAGTTTAAAATTTAAAAATTAAATTTTAAAGGTATTTTTTATTGGGTAAATATATCTGTTTGTTTTATATAATTATACACATTTAACATACACCCCCTGGAGAAATATTTAATATTTTATACAGAATTTACAACCTTTACCAAAACTAATTTATTATAGCTTCTTTCCCTTTAGTAAACTTAGTAATTTTTAGTATTTACTAATTAAACGTTATGACATGACTTATTTTAACTTATATATTTATTTTCTTTATGAAATATTACCGCATAAGTTAAAGTAATTTTAAATATTTATCACCATATTTACTTGTATATAAGCAGTAAATTCCCCTCAATGGTTTTACTTTCTTTAAGTAAACACGGGTGTCACAACCCCGAAGTACCCCAGTGATCTGTTTCTTCTGTCTTTTTTTCTCCTTTCTTTCTTTCTTTCCTTCTTTAATTTTCTTTTCTCCCTTGTTGTGGTAGCCTCATAAGAGGTTGAGGGATTTTGTCTAGATCATTTGTTCAAACTGAGGGGGTTCCTCATGGTAATTTATAGAGCGTGACACTATTTATTGTTTATAATTCCAATTTATTTTGCTGTATTAAAAGTACGCTTTATATGGATGACTTGCATATTTCCTATCAAGGTTCAGATATACATTCAATTGAGCGACAACTACAGATGGCTGTAAATCAAATTACTGACTGGTGTGACAAAAATGGCTATACCATTTCATCAAGTAAGAGCAGTTGCATCCATTTTTGTAGGAAACGTGGCCTTCACCATGATCCCGATATTCGACTTCAAGAGGTATCCATTCCTGTTGTAAACGAGATACGATACCTTGGGGTAATTTTTGATAATAGGCTTACTTTCTTGCCCCATATATTAAATTTGTGCAAGAAGTGTGAAAAATCTCTTAACATACCAGAAGTTTTTTCCAACACTTCTTGGGGTGCTGATCAAATCTCATTGTGCAGAAAATACCAGTCGGTTATACTGTCCCGTATACATATTATGGTAGTGTGGTTTATAGCTCAGCTTCAAAGTCTGCCCTAAATGGTTAGACTCGATTCACCACAATGCACTTCATATCTGTAGTGGAGCGTTTTTCACCTCGCCTATTGACAGTCTCTATGTTAACTGCAACACACCTCCTTTAAAACAATGCCTCCTTAATCTTTCCCTTAATTACTATTTCAATAGTTCTTCTATTGTAAACCATCTACTAAAATCTGCTTGAGTTACCTCTAGATTAAAGACTTTTTAATGCTTGCATTTGCACTATTCCTTTATATGCCAGGATTCAACCTCTTTTAGAGGAAGCTGATCTATAACTGCAGTTGAGATTGCCGACTAGAATAGCATTCCACCATGGGCTATTCCACAAATATGTTTTTTAAACAACTTATCTCTGTTTAGCAAAGAGCATACTGCTCCCATAATTTTCAAACAAATTTATGGTATTTATCGTAATCAATTTCATGATTACTTCCCAATCTTTTTTGATGGCTCAAAAACAGAAAGACGTGTCGACTGTGGCATAGTTTATGGCACTAATATCCATAGTTATTGTCTTCCGTTAATCTGTTCTATTTACACTGCTGAAGTTGTCGCCATTTTGAAAGTTCTTAACATAATCAAATGTTCTCACCGCCACAAATTCTTCTATTGTAACATAATTAGCTGTGACATCATGCTTGGAAATCTACAAACTTGTTGCACATGATTGAGCTAATCAACACAAAACAATTATTACAGTTATCTTTAGTTTTCAATGAAAGCATTTTTGCTTTAGTTTTAAAAATTGAGCCTCAGATTATTAACTCAAGGTGGCATTCGAAAAATGTACTCTAAACTTTTAGTGATACCTGTTTTTTAAAACCTTATAATGAAGGGCTTTATCTTAGTATTATGAATGTTATTGTCAACAATAAAATGTTATATGGAAAAAATTGTGGAGGAATATACTAAGACAATTCAGTATTATTTGAGACATCAAAACACGCAAAACACAAACATTATAATAGTTTAAAAAATTATCAAGTGTCTGTGGAAGAGAAAATAAATCAATATTTCTCAGTATCTTAAGAAAATGTAATTATTTTTCAGTCAAATATTTTCTTAACATAACAGTCCAGACATTGACTTAAATTATCTGTAAACAGTAGAATATAAGGGGAAAAAGTAATCAAATTTTGATTCTATTGTTAAAAGGAAATTTATTTATCTCAATGAAATTTTCAATATATTTAAAAAAGCACTTATTTTTATAGTATATGAAAATTATATTGTAAAGCTATATAAAATGTTTAATAAGTATTTTACTTGAATGCTTTTGAAAGTGACACCCTCTGCAACTTGATTAGCATATTTTTAATTACTATATAAATAACCTAACATTAGAATAGTTTAAAAAAATTATCAAGTGTTTGGGAAGAGAAAATAAATCAATATTTCTCCGTATCTTAAAGAAGGCACATGGGGAGTGGAGAGTTTCTTTACCAATTCTCCACTCCCCATGTGCCTTCCACGCTCCATTTTCACAGCGAATTTCGGAATTTTGACTGGACATGACTTTCTCCAGGGACACTTAAAACCATATCGGTGTGGTCAACACACCCTACTGTACCCCGTGTCCTTCAGGAGCTTTTATGGACTTTATTCATTTGACAAGCTGTCCAGCGCTTTCTCTTTTGAACTGTTTACCCGACAACTTTCACAATAAGGCTAATTTTTATGGGGCTGCCAGAGGACTCATGGCCGATAAGGCCGCTGTCTTGACGTAGGATTTAAAAATAAAAATTACTAAAATTGCAGTTCCATTCATTTGTCTGTATATTTCTAAGTTCATAAACAGAATTATTGCATGTGACAAAACTATAAATTTTTTAAAGTAAGAAATAACAAATATTTTTCTTTAAAATAACTAGCGAGATATAATTTAGACTAAATGAAGGCTACTAGATAACCTAAGTTCAGTGGGTGATCAGTTACAGAACATTTCAAATTGCGAACAAAAAGGACAATGAACACATATTTGGATAACAAACTAAAATGAATTTTTACGAACCAAAAAGTCGGTTGTTGATCCAGTTCTTGCCAACTCATTGTCAGGAACACTTGAGTGCCCAGGCACATCATTAAAGGAATAATGTTATTAGCCAATCTACACAGAGTGAGATAACATTCCCAGACAAAAACAGAAGTTACAGTAGACTTCTGCAAAGCTAGTAATGCAGCTTGACAGTCAGAACAGATAATTCTTTTTTGAGAAAGTTTCTGTCGAAGCATATTCTACTGCACATGAGAATGGCAGACTTCTGCTTGGAATACAGTTGTATATTTACTCAAAGGGAATGATAGCTTTGTGCATCAACTGGACAACAAATACCATCTCCAGTGTTGGAATTCATTTTTGAGCCATCAATATTCCAGTAAATACAGTTTTCACTGATGGCAACATTATTCCAGTCTTTTCTCATGGGAAATATGATTGTTTAATATGCTTTTGATAAGCTTTAAACAATCATGTAATCAGTAGGCATACTTATAAAAGGATGACTAGTTATGACAGCATTGAAGTTCACAACTAAGACAAAAATCTGGAGTAGTTCTTCCACTGACCTGTATTTTAAGCCTCTTCATGCTAAGTACTGCTTCTGCTTCAATACGCATATAAAGAGGATGCATACCAAGCAAAAGCTCCAGTGTAGATGTGGGAGTAATTCTAATACACCCAGAGATAGCTACACTAAACATCCTTCGAAGTTTTGTTTATTCTACCTTAGCAGTTTCAACTTTGAATTTAGGCCACCAGACCACTAAGCCATAGTTGATAATGGGATAAATGATCATAGTGTAAATCCAATGAATAAGTTCGGAAGAACTTGGGGCTTGAATCCCAAATGCATTTTTACATGACCAGAAAGCTGTTTTTGCTCTTTTTATCACAATTTGATGTAGAGATAATAAAGTTAGGAGTTCCATTCATTTCCTTGGAACCTGAACTCTGAACAATTCAGCCGGAGTCTCCCTTCCAGATTTTGAAAACTTACCATTGGGCAATTTAAGAGTGTTTAGACAGCAGTTCCTATCTTTAGACATTATTTTAATGAGTCTTGCAGTAACACACACATTTTTAATGTCAATACAATAATTTTGCTAGGAATTCATTTTAGAATTCCTGATAGCTTTATTATATGTGGTAA
>JAJQOW010002011.1:12500-22500 GCA_037975125.1 Latrodectus hesperus | reverse complement strand
CGAGAAGTTTAAGTGGATTTTACTCAGTAGAATAATAGATGCATAACCTACAGAAGCAGCTAAACTAGCCACTTAGTTCATGTGTTGCATAATACGGTGTGCAAAAAGTAGTTAAATGAAAGGCATGGGTAAGTTAACTCAGTCGCCACTCACTAGCCGTCACTGTGATGTAGGTGAGCGCTTTTCGTTCTATTCGGCTATTTTATTTCTTGTTCTTGCTTGCTCGTATAACGCTTTAAATTTATAAATTTTTGAAAAAAAAACACCCCTTTTAAGATAATGTAATATAGAAAAAGAAAATTTATCATTCCGAGTGTCGTTTGTTTAAAGAGTGGACTTGGAATTATTTTTTTACGGAATACAATGGTAAACCAATATGTCTTATTTATTATGAAGCAGTGGCAGTATTTTAACATTTTAATCTTGCTCGCTATTTCAACATCAAACATTCAAAAGCTAAATATGCTTTGATGAATGACGCAGAAAAAGAAATGTGCGGAAATCTTATTAAAAACAATATGTGCTCAAAGTAATATATTTATAAAGCGAAAGACTGTTCAAAAGGCTTCTACACTGGCTGGATATGTTGTGTCTTATGGAATAGTTAAACATAACAAACAGTACTCAAAAGGAGAATTTGTGAAAGATTGTTTCGTGAGTGTGAGAAAAATTTTATGTCCAGAAAAAATTAAAGAGTTTGAGCTTGTCAGCTTATCATGAAGAACAGTAACAATGCGAATTGATGTCATTGTGTCTAACTTGTCGACTTAGTTTAGGCAGCGTATAGAAAACTTTAAATATTTTTCAGACTTGATGGATGAAAGTACGGATAGAAGTGATACTGCACAATTATTAATCTTCATTAGAGGCATTGATGACGAATTTAATATTACTCAAGAACTAGCTTGTCTGCAATCAATAAATGGAAAAACGACGAACAAATAATTTATAACGAATTTTCCGCAGGCCTTCAAAATTTAAATGCCCCTATTTCAAAATAAAATAATATAACTACAGATGGAGCGACAAATATGGTTTGAAAAAACTAGGAATTTTCAGGTATATTTCGAAATCATAATTCTAATCACGATGTTGTATTTTTACATTGCATAATTCACTGGGGCGTCCTTTGTAAAGCTGCTATAGATATTACCCTTGTACTTAATGTGGTTTCAAAACTAATTAATACGATTCGATCATGGGGCTTGGTACACCGACATTTCCAAGAATTTCTGATTGAAGTCAACGCAGATTATTCTGACCTTCTTTACCACATGAAAATTAGATGGTAAGGTTGTAGATATGCATTTGAAAGGGGTTAGAATTTAAAAGAGGAAATATAAGCTTTCTAAAAGAATAAATCAGACAAATGGTCTGTGATTTCAAATTTTTGAAGACATAGATTGGCGTACCAATTTTGCATTTTTTACCGATTAGCTCGAACACTATAACAAATTAAACAAAAAATTGCAATTTATAGATGAGACTTGGGGTTATCTTAAATCATTTAAGACTCAGCTTTTTCTATTTTATAACTGCGTGATGAAGAACTATTTAACTCACTTTCCCTTTTTATATAAAACCCTTGTCACCTATGAGTGAGAATAAACTAAAAGATTTCAGTCAGTCGTTGTAAAAACTTCACGCAGAATTTGAAACTAGATTTAAAGATCTTAAGAACATTTAATCATCGCTAGATGTTTTCTCGATGCCGTTTAATGTAGACCCGGAAAATGTATATCCAGAATTGCAGTTGGAAATTACTGAAATGCAGTGTAGTACCTATTTAAAGCAATTGTTCTTGAATTCCACAAAACTAGATTTTTAGAGAGTACTGTCGAAATCTGAATTCCCAAGGATGATTGCTTACGCCCAGAAAATTATAGCGAGGTGTGCGAACAGACTCAATCGACCATGAAATTGCTGAAAAACTCAATCAGAAACAATATGACTGATGAACACATTTTCGAACTGCTGAAATTTGCTTCGTCAAAGCTGGAATCTGATTTCGAAAATATTATGGAAAATCAAAAACAGTTCCATATGTCTCATACGTCTAACATGTCAAGACCTTCGAATAAAAGTTAAAATAAATTTTATTTAAGGTAAAAAGTAATTTGTAACATTTGTGTGTAATGCTGTAATGTTTTTATAGTATATATATATATATATATATATATATATATATATATATATATATATATATATATATATATATATATATATATATATATATATATATATATATATATATATATATATATATATATATATATATAAATGTGCATAAGTATAGTATGTATGTTTCTTTACCGATATATTTAATTTGAAAATATTGAAATAAATATTCAGAATAGTGTAGAATGGTAAAGAATGTATATAAGAAAACAAGCATAAAATTGAAGTATTAAGACATTCAGCTCATAGTATTTCTTCATAAAATGTAGAAAAGCCATTTAAACGGTGTTTTCAATCGAATTTCTTTAGAAGCTTCTTTGAACCATTAGATATCATAAATGGTTATATTTTGGCTTTCCTTAAAAGGATTTTACTCTTTTTGTTGATTGCATTCCATTTACTAGAGCTAAACTAAATTGGTTTCGGTCATTCCTTAAATTATTTTTTATCGGGCATTCCTGTAGGATATCTGTTTTTCTATATTTTTTGACTAGTGTAATCCAAAAATTATATATCGTCTGTTTTCCAATTTTTCTTTAGTTAAAGAAATTATAATGTGAGTACTTCTACAATTACAAGCAAAAGAATTATTTTTTACCACACTCATTCTTTCATAATTCTTAGAAATTGAAATTGAAATTATTAAAATAAAATTTCCAGATCCAGCTATTGATATTCATTTTTTATATCTACAGCTTAGAAGAAGAATATTTTAAATAGGAATCTAAGCATTTGCAATAAAAAATTTAGATTAAAAATTTTTATATCTAAAAAGTACCTTTTAAGCATCTAATAAAATATATTTTTCACATTTTAGGTATAATTTATTTGTGAGGATGATAAAAATTATTTACATATGTATGGTTTTATTCATTATTGAGATCTAGAATATCAGTATTTATAATTTTTAACTAGCAGAATGTGTTTGAAAATATAATTCCTTTCGGCAGGTTATTGTTTTACGTAAAACATGTTTTGTTCCCTCTTTATTTTTAGGTTAGTTTTAAATTTTTTATAATCAAAGTAAATGTAAATAAAGTATAATGAACAATTATATATTCGAATAATAAGTATACTGTTTTCGAATACGATTATAATTTATTTTGGGGAGATATGCTTAAATATTATTTATCCATGTTTTTGACTTAAAATCAAAGTGACATATTTTATTTAAAATTTCAAAATTAGCTTTGAAAGTTAGAGTTAGTGTATATAAAATAATCAGGCAAACGGTAAACATTATAGCTAAATTAAACATATATTTTTTATTAGAATAATTTGAAATTAATATTATTCATTGTGTAAATAGGTATAAAAACATTTAATTTTCATTTAAATAAAATTATGCTTTAATTTTACGATAAGATGCAAGTTTATGACAATTTTCCTTCTTGTAAAATAAAACACATTTCATTTAAGAGAAATCAGCGAAAACGAAATTTGTTTTTGTATTTGTATGAAAAAAATTGTTTATACATCAGTATTATTTATAAACAGAGAATCTCTGCAAAAGGATTCATCTAAAATGCTTTTATCGATAACACACATTTTCTTAATTATTCTCTGAAAATGCGTGTATTATAATTACGTAAATCATACGCCATTTTAAAAATTACAAACATTTTACATACCAAGTAAGTTTACATTCCTATTCTAGTGCAATCAAAAATAATTGCGAAATTAATATTTTAATAATTTAAAAATTTATATGTAGTAATTTTAAAACCAAAATCTCGAGAATGCTGACATTCGCGAGTGAATGTGAATAATCTTTTTGTCATTTTAGAAACCATGAACATTAAATATAGCAAGTAAGTTTACATTCATATTCTAGTGCAATCAAAAATAATTGCGAAATTAATATTTTAATAATTTAAAAATTTATATGTAGTAATTTTAAAACCAAAATCTCAAGAATGCTGGCATTCGCGAGTGAATGTGAATAATCTTATTGTCATTTTAGAAACCATGAACATTATATATAGCAAGTAAGTTTACATTCATATTCTAGTGCAATCAAAAATAATTGCGAAATTAATATTTTAATAATTTAAAAATTTATATGTAGTAATTTTAAAACCAAAATCTCGAGAATGCTGACATTCGCGAGTGAATGTGAATAATCTTTTTGTCATTTTAGAAACCGTAAACATTAAATATAGCAAGTAAGTTTACATTCATATTCCAGTGCAATCAAAAATATTTAAGAAATTAATATTTTAATAATTTAAAAAATAATATGTAGTAATTTTAAAACCAAAATCTCGAGAATAATCTTATTCTCATTTTAGAAACCACAAACATTTTATATACCAAGTAAGTTCACATTCCTATTCTTGTGCAATCAAAAATAATTGCGAAATTAATATTTTAATAATTTAAAAATTTATATGTAGTAATTTTAAATCCAAAATCTCGAGAATGCTGGCATTCGAGAGTGAATGTGAATAATCTTATTGTCATTTTAGAAACCATGAACATTATATATAGCAAGTAAGTTTACATTCATATTCTAGTGCAATCAAAAATAATTGCGAAATTAATATTTTAATAATTTAAAAATTTATATGTAGTAATTTTAAAACCAAAATCTCGAGAATGCTGACATTCGCGAGTGAATGTGAATAATCTTTTTCTCATTTTAGAAACCGTAAACATTAAATATAGCAAGTAAGTTTACATTCATATTCCAGTGCAATCAAAAATATTTAAGAAATTAATATTTTAATAATTTAAAAAATAATATGTAGTAATTTTAAAACCAAAATCTCGAGAATAATCTTATTCTCATTTTAGAAACCACAAACATTTTATATACCAAGTAAGTTCACATTCCTATTCTTGTGCAATCAAAAATAATTGCGAAATTAATATTTTAATAATTTAAAAATTTATATGTAGTAATTTTAAATCCAAAATCTCGAGAATGCTGGCATTCGAGAGTGAATGTGAATAATCTTATTGTCATTTTAGAAACCATGAACATTATATATAGCAAGTAAGTTTACATTCATATTCTAGTGCAATCAAAAATAATTGCGAAATTAATATTTTAATAATTTAAAAATTTATATGTAGTAATTTTAAAACCAAAATCTCGAGAATGCTGGCATTCACGAGAGAATGTCAATATTCTTATTGCCACATTTTAAAAACCACAAACATTTTATATACCAAGTAAATTTACATTCCTATTCTAGTGCAATCAAAAATAATTGAGTGAGAAATTATTATTTTAATAATTTTAAAAAAATTATAAGTAGTAATTTTAAAACCAAAATCTCAAGAATGCTGGTATTCACGAGTGAATGTGAATAATCTTATTTTCATTTGGTTATGTCAGAATTATTTACGAAATATCTTAGTTCATTTACTATATTAAATAATGACTATATATTACTTTATTTGGTTGCAGTGGAAAATTAAACACGCCCCAATCACGAAGAATGCTGAATAGGCAAGATATTTGTAACTTCTCTGCATTTCGGGCGTAATACATGTGTGATATAACTTCTGGAATGAACAACCACACAATGTGGCGAAGAAACTGTCGTTCTGCATAAGCAATTTACTGTAGATAAATAATTCCATAGAATTCAAATATTTCGTAAATTTGAGTAACAGACTAGCATTGCTTTTTTGTGACACTGCATTTTATTAATTTTATTCAGCATTTTAAGATCATCTTGTTGCACACGACTGCCGTACAGACCTTGATTTACAGTTTAAAATGGAATCAAGGTATGTTGATACTTACAAATCAACACAGGAGAGCTTAAAACCTAAAAGTTATTGAAAAAAATACTAATTTTCTAATAATTCATCGGAAGTCTTAGCATTATTAAAAATATAATATTTTATATTATAAATATGTATGAAATAGATGTACACATTCTGATTTCTATTATGTCAAAAATCCTGTTCATAAATATACCATCAAAATTCATATTTTTCATGCATTGTTCTTATAATTTCAATAAAATATTTATTTCTATTCTTTATGCCTTACTTTATGCATTTTATAAATGTATACTTATGTTACTTATACGTTTATTTAAATATCTATGAAAGTTTTTAAGTTGTTTCAACTATTTGTTATTTCAGTTATTTGAACTAACAGTTATTTCAACTATATTAACAGTATGCATTTAAATAAAACAATTGAACACATGAAATAAACTAGATTTTCTGAATAAGTAAGTAAAAGATATGAACGAAATCTCATTTAATTATTTAATTTAATTATTAGAAAAAAACATCAATTATTATGAAGCATTTATTTTCAATTGAATCGTTTGCACTTATAGGTGAATTTATTTGTGAAAAATTTCCTTTTTTTTTTGCAAATATAACCGGAATATGTTTGTCCACTACTTCGTCAATTAGTTACAGCTGCTTTTCTATGCAATTTTAAGAACATATCTCATGAGTCATACAAGATAGTTCTTCAGAGTTTAACAAAGAATTAAGATTAAAAGGTAACGTAAAGTCACCTTCTTATTTGCTAGTTTGTGCAAGGAAGTATCCTATGTTCCAATGGCAATTGCTTACATGTTATAGACATTTCTACAAGAGTACCTGATGTTTTAGTGGACTGTCATAGAATATTTTGTTTCATAACCTATAATTTATAATAATAAGTCCATGTCGTACTGTCAATTCCTGATACAAAGACATGCGGTATATTTTCAGTTCAATATTCTTCTTTGGAATATTTACCGTAATGCCTGTGAAATCATTAAGTATATCTTAAAATTGTTTTTCGTTTTTAGAATAAGAGATTTTTTGCAAAAGAAAAAAAACATAAAGCAAACTTTTTAAATTTAATGCCTTACCTAGCTTTATAATGACTTTGAAAATTATTTTGTGGTTTGAGGAATTCTTAGCTAATTTAACAAATTCCAAAACGTTTGACCATTTTATTCGGTATGGTATGTAAAATCCTTATTTAATTCTTCAAATTGTACTTCGTTTTAGAAATAACATATTTTTTTCCAAAAAAAAAAAAAAAAAAAAACATAAAGCAAAATTTTGTAATTTAATGTCAAACATGATCTTATAATGACTATGACACTTTCCTTTGTTGTATAAAGAATTCTTAGCTAATTTAACAAAGTCCAAAACATTTGACCATTTTATTCGGTATGGTATATAAAATCCTTATTTAATTCTTCAAATTGTACTTCGTTTTAGAAATAAGATATTTTTTTCCAAAAAAAAAAAAAACATAAAGCAAAATTTTGTAATTTAATGTCAAACATGATCTTATAATGACTATGACACTTTCCTTTGTTGTATAAAGAATTCTTAGCTAATTTAACAAAGTCAAAAACATTGACTCCTTATTTTTCGTCATAACTGTTTATTCATGCAACCTGACATATATTGATTTTCAATATTGATTTGTTTCAATATTGATATTGATTTCAATATTATATATTGATTTTCAATATTGATTGATTTCTGTATATATTGATTAGTCATTGCAAATAATCTCTGCATTTGTCTACGATGATAATTATCTTAAATTATTTCCACACAATATAGGACAAATGTAAAGTAATTATTGATTTCTTTTCCATTTTCTAATTATAATATAATTGAATTACGAAATGTTAAAGTAGTCAAAGAGTGTTATACTTTACCTTTTTAGCTGATCTAATTTTCAAATGTAATAAATTGATAAACTCATTGTTATTGATGTACTATAATGAACTTTGTTTTTTTAACACTACTTAAATCATTGGTTTATTAATAACATCCTTCTTATATATGCCATGTATTCGTTCATATTTTGATTTCATAAATTAAAATACAACATTGCAATTATATATGCCATATTTTTACACTTAGCTTGGAAATCTTTTAAAATACATGTTCTTTCTCCATAGCCTATTTGGGTGTTCATTCATACCAAGTTGGCTATGACGAAATGCGTAAAAACGGAATGGCTAGAATAGAAAAGTGTGAATGTGAAATTTGTGTTCATAGGCTTATGGAGGGTATATTTACACACCTCGTTTCAGACTTCTTCCAGAAAGTGTTGAATACTCTAATATTTTTGCAAGAAATATTAATGCTCAAATATTAATAATATTAATTCATACATTGAACTTTTATTCAGCTACATTGGTAAAAACGGGCTTTTATGGTAAAACCTAGTTTTACGACACTTCAAGCTTTTACAACAATATATGTATTTAATGAAAAAGTGGGTATAAGTTTACTCTTCAATATTATTATTTTTAGCCTAAAATATTATCTATTCTGAAAAACTTAAGTGGTATCGTTATTATTTATCTTCTATTTCGACATAATAATAGTCTTAAAATATATATAATTATTGAATACAAATAATATTTACATGAAGAATGAAATTATTCATTAAAAATATACTAAAATTTTAAAGGGGGTGTATGCAATGTCTGTTCTAGTGGAAAGCTGGACAGTCCACCATAAATAGATGAGCATCAGTTTGATAAGGATACAATTGTTTGCATTCGTCATATTGTCATATAAAATAATACACTTACTTAGCACAAAAACACCAATGAAAAGTTCATTGAAAATATGTGCTGGTGATTGATTACAAAGCAATGTGCAAAAGAAATCGAAATGAGATAAAATGCATTTATAGGGAATTTTAAAAATGCCTTCTTTGCAGAACATAATCTTATTACTGAACAATTAAAATATAACTTACTCGAAGTCTTCAATCATTAAGTTTCTACTTGAAGAACTGTTATACAAAATTTGCTATACTATAATCTATGTGTAAATGTTCTACCATTTACATGTGTTTGCGTTACATACGGTATTAATGAGAGGTAACGCCTTTATATATATATATATATATATATATATATATATATATATATATATATATATATATATATATATATATATATATATATATATATATATATATATATATATATATATATATATATATATATATATATATATATATATATATATATATATATATATATATATATATATATATATATATATATATAAAAGATAAATGGATGTATATCTTAACATATAATTTTTTTAAAAATATAAAAATCTATTTTACTTTTACTTTTAATTTAACGAAATTCTCCGTTTTTCTACCGTGTGAAATTCAAAATTAAAGCAAATTTCTTTCTATTTCTATTTTTATGAAGTAAGTAAAGCAAAGTCAAATTAATATCTTTCTTAAGCCTTTATATTTTAATAATTTCTCTTCTTAACTTAAAAATTCAATCTCATTTTTCTGGTTAAACCATTTATTTTTTAAACCTGATATGGAGTGAGTATTAGAATTTCTTTCAGAGAATAAAAATAAAGATAAATTAAGCTTTTTGAATTGAAGATATTATTTTCCATAAAAAATAAAAGAAGTTAATTTTATAACGCCTACCTAAACTTTTTTATTTATATCTGCCATTGTGCTCATCGGTGGTGTGTACCATTGAAAAATGGAAAAAGTTAATTAAAATATCAAATTCTGAATCAACAGACTTCCCCCGATTCAATTTAAATCTTATAATTAAAAACAAAAATTGTATTGTAATTGTTTTTGTATTATTTTCCAAATGATCATTTTTAAAAAAAGATACTTCTTCAAAAATCAACAGAATTCAAAATAAGATTTAAATGTATAATGTATATGTACAATATCAGTAAATCAATATTTAAATAGATTTTAAATTTTTTTAGAAACACATGTATTAAGAAATTTAAAATTTGAATAGTTAGTAATTATATTATACATTAACAATTACATTTTTACTTGATTTTTATTTGTTTTTATTGTCATTTTGATGTTATGTGA
>JAJQOW010002011.1:0-7500 GCA_037975125.1 Latrodectus hesperus | reverse complement strand
ATATATATATATATATATATATATATATATATATATATATATATATATATATATATATATATATATATATATATATATATATATATATATATATATATATATATATTGAATTGCGTTTGTTTGCTTAAGTGCACATGTACAGTTAATTTTATGTTCTGAAAAATAGGAAAATATATAAATTTGCTATTTTACGAAAATTAAATTTTACTATTATTATATAGAAAAAAATAGCGTTTGTTTTAATATTTGTTAAGAAATTTCTTAAAGAAGGCTCATATCAAGAATTAATTTCAAGAAACAACTAATATCAAAAAAGTTAAATATTATGTGTCTAATTTCAACAAGTTTATGATTAACTTTGAAAAAGTTTCTCAAAAAACAAGAAAAAAAGTGTACACAAAGCATTTGCCATCGAAAAAAACTTCGAAGAATACTAATACAAATTTATAATTTTGTATTATTTAATCTAAAGTAATATATAAAAGAAAGAAGGTTGTTCAAACAACACAGAAATACAGTGAATTAATTTGTATTTATATATATATACGTATATATATATATATATATATATATATATATATATATATATATATATATATATATATATATATATATATATATATATATATATATATATATATATATATATATATATATATATATATATATATATATATATATATATATATATATATATATATATATATATATATATATATATATATATATATATATATATATATATATATATATATATATATATATATATATATATATATATATATATATATATATTATATATATATATATATATATATATATATATATATATATATATATATATATATATATATATATATATATATATATATATATATATATATTTACATATTTATGAACCATATTAATGTTTTGCATGTATTTATAACTTTAATTAGAAGCTAAAAAAAGCTAGAAATTTCTTATCAAATCATTGGTACAATTTAAAACCCTGAATGGAAAATAAACGATCTAATTTTGTTTTAGTTGCAAATGAGAGGTATTGATGAAAAACATTTTTTTAAAGAGCCGAAAACATCATGGCAAAAAAATATGCTCAAAAATTACATTTACTAGAATTTGAAAGTAATTATTTATTGTTTATTTAATAAATAATTTTGTAAGTATTTTATGTAAAAACATTTTTATAAAGTTAAAGTTTAAGAATATTCCTATGAAAAGAGACAAAAAATGTATTCCTTGTTTATTACCCATAATTTTTAATTACATTTATCATGTAATGGAATATTTTAACTAAGGCATAATTCTACATAAAATATATATGCTCTGTTCCAAGACTTTGTTTAATAAATCTTGGATATGCTTGGATGTATATGAAAATTATATTAATAAATATTTCTTGTTTTATTATTTAAAGCAAAATCACGTGTTTATTTTACAACAGAAATAAAATTGCATTAATGAAACGCTTCCTTTGATTTTTTCTTGGTATTAGTTGTTATGGATGCCATATGTATTTGCTAATCCTTAATTAAATTTACAAAGCAATATTTTTATCAAAGAAATAATTGAGGTGTTATACATTAAGAAAAAAATCTTTATAAAAAATGAAAGGAAGTTTATTTTTGCTTATATTTCAAAAATAAAAATTATGTATAAGCAGAAATTTGTCTAATATTTAAAATGTATGTTAAGTTATATATAACTAATTTTTTTCAAATCCCATCACAAGTCTATAAAGCAGCAATTAAGATTAAATTTTCAAATTGTTTTTTATGGCAGTATGTGAATCATTTTAAAGAAATATCTCAAGAAATATAAAGTAAAATATAAATATTTTTTATTTGAATTTCAATGTGAAATCTAAACGCATAATATTTTTAACACATAAGTTAAATCTTATTTTTTATAATTGTAGGAAAGAATAGCAGTTTCATTCCAATATTTGTTTTCAACAAAATCTTCAAATGTTTAAAAATGCATTTATTAATAACTTAATCAATTATCTATACCAGAGAGGATAACAGAAAGTTTATTAAATTCATGGTTGGAATATACCGAAATTTGTTATCAAATATTATCATTCTTTTCAAAATATTTATTTATCTAGCAAAATTTATTTTATGGAAAGATGGTTGGAAATTTAATATTTTTTAATATATATATATATATATATATATATATATATATATATATATATATATATATATATATATATATATATATATATATATATATATATATATATATATATAAAATCTTTTATGATTTTAGATTCCTTGTCTTAAAGAGTGTGATTTTAATTCCAGTAGTTATTAGAGTGTGGTATTTTAAATTAAGGTTTGCGTTTGGTAAGTAGTGAATAAGAACTTGCAAAAAATTCCAAAAATGGCATCCGTAAGCATAAACTGTTGCATTTTTAAGTCTTTGAAATAGCTACAAAATGAAAGTATTTTCCCCCACATAGAAATTGAATACTTAATTAGAATATGCTTGGTATCATTATAAAATACTTTTAATTTTAAAATAAAAGGGTAATTTTAAAATTATATTTAATACAAACATTCATGAGACTTTCTTCATTCAACAATAATTGCAAAACTGAATAATAGGCCGAGTTAAAGATCATAAAACATTGATATCGTATTAACACACAATAGATTATCAATAAATAATAATTTTTAAGTATAGAAAAATTTCTTCATTTTAATAAAAACCCCGAAATTTTTTTAACAAATGTACCCTTCATATTTGGTTTGATAGAGCTTAAGAAAACCTCTTTCTAAAGAAATATGATCAGAAAAGATCTGATATCTTGAACTTAAACTCTATTTAAGTGAGCATTTCATAATAATGTTTAACTAAAAAACTAATTTTTTTTCAATTCCTGAGTACACAAAAAAATCTTTCTACAATTGTTAACACTTTGCTTACAATTCTACTTTATTTTCTCAATGGTAGGAGTTGCAAAATTGAAAATGAGAGTTAAATCCCAGGCAATAATTGATAGGTAAAAATGTATATGCAATATTCAAAAAAGGTTTTACTCAAAATGATTATGATAATCAAACCTTAATTTACAAACAAAATGACTTTATAATTGGTGAATATTTTTTTTTATTATTTAAATGATCACTAAATAAAATTTTGAATCCTCACAGGAAATAAAATGTTCTTTACTTGACAGCTCGTTTCTAAAAAAATGTTCGATTGTTTTAATACAAATATCTTAAGTTTAAATCTTAGCGCTTACAGCAGTTTAAGAATCCTTACAAACATCCATCTCAAAAGAACACTCTAACATATGAACTGTAGAATAAGTTCCAAGATTTTATCTATTTTGAATATCAAATACATTCAAAACGTTTTAAATCAAATACAGGAAAAATAGTCCTAGTTTCTTTTTTAATGAAACATTTAGTGCTCAAGTATTTTGCATGTTTTATATTAATAATATTAAGAAAACATATGTCACCTATTATAACTACAACTCAAGGTTTAGAAACGTTTTAATATAATTTTGTATGCTTAAATAAGTATTAGTCAATAATCATTTCTTAAAAATATACCATAATTCGCAAATTTCTTTATTTATCGTATTTTTACCACGGTATTGTATACTTCTCTATTATTTATCTATTTACATTATTAATTTTAAAATATTTATGGATTAATTTATATACGACAAGAAATCTTTGCAATAATTTCATGTAATTTTATTTTTAGACTATTCATTTTTCTCTAGTAATAGTAAATATTTATTTGGTATTCAGAGATGCTTAGCTGCATATAACATTTACTTAAATTCACATATTATGCGTAAGTTTATTTGTTAAAAAAAGCATCTGTATTGACCTTAATTGGTTTATGTTTGAAGAATTAATTTTTAGAGAGATTAATTTTATCCTTACAAAAAGACATTCGCTCTCTTTTATCTATACATTTTATTCATATTCGTTGCTGAAGATTAAATATTAATTAGATTCAAGAAAAATAATTATATTCCAGCCTCATTTTAATTCAAAATTTCTAAAATTAAAAAACCCTAATCTGGTTTGTTCAATATTTTTTATAGTCAATTTATTCTTACTTTTACATTTTTGGGTTTATAATTAAATCTTGATTTTCTTTAGAAAGATATTAAATAAATATTCACTGTTTTTATATTACTTCACTGAAGATAATGTATATTAAATTGATTATGCTTTACTGTGTGCGTTTCTTAAAATCCAGTGGACCAGTATATATACATGTATATATATATATATATATATATATATATATATATATATATATATATATATATATATATATATATATATATATATATATATATATATATACAGGGTGATTATAAAAAAACTTTGCCAGCATCTGCACTTCTAGCGTCCATTCTATTTAACCGATCAAGATGATATTTCAAATATAGTTCTTTTGAGATATGCGCTCGAGATTCTGTGAATGGCAACACAGTGGCCCTCGCGGTTACAGTTATAGTGACAGAAACTCGAAATTTTCGAATGGCAACATCTACTTTTTACCATCGCAAAATGCTCAGCACATACGAAAACCCTAAATAGCGTTGAAACTGTACCGATATGTCTAAAAACGGACGTGTTCTGCAAACACAAATATGAGTTCTGAAAACCGGCCAATAAAACACGATCTGGGCGCACGCAATAAATTTGCATGTGACAGAGTCAAGAAACCAATCACAGAACGCCGGTCGCCAGATATTCAGCGTAGGAAACCTATAAAATACCAAGCGGGTATGCGAAGTCGTCATTCGGGAACTCGCACATGCCGACGATATGAGCCTTCCTAGGAAATTTCGCGGTGAATTGATCAAACTCTATTACCAAAATGGGATGAACGCTGCGGAAGCCTTGCGTGTGTATCGCCGCAATCATCGACAACGACGCGGCCCATGTACTCTGCAAGCTCTGCGTGATTTAGTGCGGAAATTCGAAGATACAGGCGGCACCTGTGACAAACAGCGCTCCGGACGGCCAACTGTTTCTGAGGACGTTGTCATGGAAGTGCACCATACAGTGACTGCAGGACACACAGAAACCGCAAGAGGCATAGCGCGCGTTTTGGATATTCCGAACTCAACGGTCCGCAAGCTCTTGCGCTCGGTACTTCACATGTTTCCCTATCTGTTCCAGCGCGTCCAGATGTTGGAGCCGGGTGACCCACAACAACGTCTGGACTTCGCAAATGCACTTTTGTTACGATATGATGCGGATAACGACTGGCCACTTCGCATACTATGGACGGACGAGGCGCATTTCACCTTAAATGGCAGCATTTACACAAAGAATTGTGTGCACTGGGGAGAGACGAATCCTCATGCTGTGGCGCCAGTACCATTATTTGACGCCAAAGTGACTGCGTGGTGCAGCATTACAGCTACATTTGTTCTGGGCCCGTTCTTCTTTGAGGAAACGACCCCGACTGGCCCTGCAACATGTTCTGTAACGGGCCCTCGGTATGCAGCCATGCTGAAAAATTATGTCTTACCGGAGTTGCATCGGCTGAATGCACTCAATGACATTGTTTGGATGCAAGATGGCGCACCTCCACATATAGCGAGGTCAGTTAAAAGGCTCCTGGATCAGCATTTTGGTGATCGCATCATCTCACGCTATTATCCTTTTCCGTGGCCTGCGCGATCCCCAGATCTGACGCCTATGGATTTCTGGTTTTGGGGCTATCTCAAATCCAGAGTTTATCTGTGCAATCCTCAAACATTGTCGGACTTAAAGGATTCTATACGGCGTGAGATTGGAAACATCCCTCGTGCCATGTTGCGTGCAGCGACATTGTCCACCGTCTCCCGCATGCAATGCGTAATTGCCTGTGATGGCACTCATGTGGAAAATGTTTGAAATTAATAAAGATTTTTTTCTCTATGTGTTCTCATCATTGAGCAGTGTCTTGTCTCTGTCGTATGCATTATTCCTCCGTGCGCCTTGAAGAACTGTTTGTATGTGTATAACACGTCGGTTTTCGGATATATCGGTACCGTTTCAACGCTATTTAGGGTTTTCGCATGTGCTGAACATTTTGCGATGGTAAAAAGTAGGCGTTGCCATTCGAAAATTTCGAGTTTCTGTCACTATAACTGTAACCGCGAAGGCTACTGTGTTGCCATTCACAGATTCTCGAGCGCATATCTCAAAAGAACAATATTTGAAATATCATCTTGATCGGTTAAATAGAATGGACGTAAGGAGTGCAGATGTTGGCAAAGTTTTTTATAATCACCCTGTATATATATATATATATATATATATATATATATATATATATATATATATATATATATTATATATATATATATATATATATATATATATATATATATATATATATATATATATATATATATATATATATATATATATTTATATATATATATATATATATATATATATATATATATATATATATATATATATATATATATATATATATATATATATATCAAGAACTAGGTGTCGAATCTTCGTCGCCAAGGATGAATCTGAAAAATTATTCATGACTAAACTAAACAGCTATCATTCAGAAAGAAAAATTATTTTACATGTTATTATTGAATATTGTTTACAATTGAATGATAAGCCATTACTTTAAAAGATATGACGTATATGACAAAATGTTTACGTGTATAACAAACGTTTCCCAGTATAACACAATGAAAACCTTTAAGAATCATCTATTAAACAGATGTTTAAAATAATAATTTGTGAGCACAGAATTATAAATATATAAATTTGCAAAACTTGATACTTACTCGACAAAATTATATCATTTTTAAACCCTTTCCAACAAAGATTCGATTTATAAATTTTTTTTGAATTTAATTGAACTAAAACCTGAAATTAACTTCTAATTCATATTGAAAAATGAATCGTTATGCACATATATTTAATATTTGATGCTTATTTCATATTTTATTATACTAAATAAACAGAGGTAAATTTTATTATAAGTTCATTTTACGAAACAATAAATACTTAGTCCTTCAATGGAGATTATATTTTTAAGATAATTAAATGTTTTAAATAAGAGTCCGATACTTTAAAATCTAAAAAAAATTAACTTTGAAGAAACATTATATACATTTTCCCTTTATAAGATGAATAATTTACTTAATTTATAAAAAAACATATTATATACATTATGCTCAATTGTATGAAAGGAAGTTTTCTACTGCATAACACTAAGTTACAAAATTGCAGTGAATCTATTTTATTGCAAGTCTGAAATAGATTTATATGTTCCTTTAAATGTAAAATAAAATATTTGTGTTTGAGAATTAAATTGTGGCAAAATAACAAAATTTTCGAAAAAAAGTATATATATTAGTTTTATAGAAATGCTAATATTTCCATAAATACATAAAGATAGGCACACCGAAAAAAATTGATCTTGGTGTTTCTCCATTGTTTTACCACCACAGATCCTTAATATTGTTGTGTTGACAATGGTAGT
>JAJQOW010002010.1:22500-27103 GCA_037975125.1 Latrodectus hesperus | reverse complement strand
CCCCCTCAAGTCCTACAGACCGCCTCAACGTGGCGAGGGGGTGTCACTGGGCGGAATGAGCGAAGTACTTCGGGAGTTTAACTCCTGGTAGGGTCACCCAAGGCGTGAAGGCCATTCCACTATGCTGAGCTAAGGTTTGTAGGCGAAAGAGCCAAATCAGTCTTCCACCGTCGGTCGGTGCTCCAGAGAACGGAAGCTGCACATTTCCCCATCCACAGGCCGCAAATATACTTGGATCGCACTACCAAAGTATCAGCAAACTTGACTTCAACAGGGATGATACTGGGATTAAACGTAAGGCAAGTAACATTATTCATGGTTGCCGTAGCGGTACACTGGACCCAAATCCCGTGTTTGACAGAGAATTCATCATACAAGAACTCGAAACTGCAATAAACGACACTACTTTATATAACTCTTCTGGACCGGAAGGCATACATGAACTTATCATTCAGAATTTAGGCCATACTGGTAAGCAAAGATTCTTAGACATCATAAATTTCTCCTGGAATAAAGGTCAGCTTCCACGTGAATGGAGAAGAGCAAATATAATTCCTATCAGAAATTCGTCTAAAGAGGCCAGAGCTCCAGAGAGCTAATAGATTTGACTAGTATAGCAAGTAAAATCATGGAAAAAATTATCTTAAAGCGACTAAACTACTATTTGGCATCCCCAGATCTTCTTCCGAAGGAACAATTTGGGTTCCGAGAGGGTCACAGCATCTATTGATCAGGTTCTTTATTTATGTCAAAGAATTAGAGATGCACACAACAAGAAGCCTGCAAACCACACTGTAGCTGCATTCCTCGATTTATCCAAGACATTCGACAAGGTTTGGAAGCAAAAATTCATCATTAAACTAGCTGAAAAGTTTAGAATTGGTGGTAGGGCATTAACCAGGATCTACGACTTTTTGAGCAATCGTACTATCAAAGTGAATTAATAAAACTTTGTCAAAGGCCTTTAAAATGTTCCATGGGGTACCTCAAAATTCATTATTCAGTCCTACCCTGTTTACACTTTTCCTTTCCGGAATAGAGTTTCTTCTAGTTGTGAAGTAGGGCTTTTTGCCGGCAATATTGTGATTTGGAAAGAAGCTATGAAGTGAAACATTTTGAAGATAATGTTAATTCTGGCCTTGAAGAGATATGGAGATTCGCTGAACAACATAAACTGAATTTCAACCCCACACAAACTCTAATACCTGTTTTTTACAACCAATAGAAAATTATACAACTATTGCCCAAAGGTTCTTCTAAATCACCAACCTCTAGTTTCTGTCAAATACCCAAAATACTTCGGATACGTTTTGGATACAAAAATTTTGAGTAATAAACATGTTGAACATCTAGTTAAAGAAAGGTCGAAAAAGAATCAGCATATTAAAATACTTTTTCAGTCTTGATTGGGGCACTGATGTTGTTACCCTCAGAAATACTTACATCTCCCTTATAAGACCTAACTTGGAATATGGACTCCCGATATATTGCGGGGCTTCTGAGCCTAGTCTCCAGAAATTGGAACGTGTTCAGCTCAGTGCAGCCCGAATTATCTCAGGCCTTCGTAACTCCTGCCCCAATGACATTGTTCTCTATGAAGCGATCTGCAACTGCTGAACCTTAGAAGAAAAGCCAGCCTCGTAAATTATTACAACAAACTTTACAGTCTTGGATCCCAAAACCAAGGCTCTTCCTATTTAAAGAATTGGACAAGTAACCAACGTCTTAAAAGAAATAGTCCATTTAGCCAAGTATATTCCACCCCGTTAGTAAAAAACAATGTTGAACAGCATTACTTAAATCTACCTATAGACCCATCTGAAGGACTGCCAAATGTCATTTTTCACACTGGCCTCCCTGTTTCCATTAACAAACAAACTGATCACCCGGCCTTCTTAAAACAACTGGCCCTTGAGGTCATCAACAATATTACTGCTAATGATATCAAGATCTACACGGATGACAGAAGGGATTGCAATGACCATTAAGGTAGTGGGATCTTTGCCATTCTTATCGACTCAACTGAAGGTGTAAAGATAGAAAGAAGAAACCCAGATTTCTGCTACGTTTTCCGCAGTAAATTAGTTGCTATCGAAGCCATTGAATCATTCGTCAAGGAAAAAAGCATCTGGATCCTATCGAACAGCAAGAGTTCCATCCAACATCTTACTAGCTGTTCTAACGTACGTGACTTTGTAGGAGTTTCTATACTCCATAAGCTGAAGAAACTATCGCAGGATCGGCTTATTTTTCTTCAGTGGATTCCATCCCACGTTAACCTGCAAGGCAACGAAGCTGCTGACTTTCTTGCAAAAGCAGGTACTAGTGAGACCTCGGCTCCGTCTGGCCCACTTACCTTCCTTGAACTCTACTCCCGTACAAAGAAGATTAACCAAGCCATTTGGTCACTTCCACCCTTGCACCATTGGTACCAAAGCTACTCACCGGGAGGCTCCATCACTCTTAAATGCGACTGGTGGAGCCACACTACCATCATCGGCTTCCTAAGTGGACATCTTCGTTCCATTTCATTCTGCGAAGGACGTAAATGCTACGTGCCTTGTCCCAAATGCAACTCGGCGGTGCGTCTCCGGAACATATTATCTTTCGCCTGGGACTTAATAAAGAGGACATCTTTGAATCACCTTTACTAGTCATAGACTTCCTGGCGGTTCACGACTCATAGTTTATATGGACCTATAGCTTAGCCCTGCTAAACAAAGGGGATTGGAAAGAAGAAGACGACCATGTACTTTCACCCTCGACGTTAAATAACCAATCACAGGAGGTAGGTGGCAGCACTGAGTGTATATAAAGGTATTATGAGGGCTTCTAAAAACATTGAAATTGTTGTAGTTATACAAAAATGCAGCTATTTATCCGATACCCAAAAAACATGATCATTGGCTTTCTGGCCAAGGATGCAAGCATTTCCGAAACAGCTAAGTTCGTGAACTGTTTGAGTGCCGCTGTGTTAAAAGTATAATGGGCATAGCAAAATGGGATAATACAAAATCGAAGCAAATGTGCTGCAACAAGGGCTATATATGACGAGTAAAAGTTGCCTGCGGAGATGTTTTCCAGGGAAAATACCTAATAAAGTTGAGCAACTATTCGGCCAGATGAATCAAAAGGATACCAACAGGGTCTCTGAAACTACTGTTTAGCGAACGTTGCTGAGCGCATTCCTCCGAAGCAGAATGGTTCATGCAGTTATGCTGGCTGCTACTCATTGGTGATCAAATCTGGAATCTGCCAGGGAGAACTGCAACTGGACGTCCACTGAGGGGCACAAGGAAACGTTTTCTGATGAATCAAGTCTTATGTCACATTGGACATATGGAGATTGGCACATCTCTGAAAGCAAACATTCTCCCACCATTGCCAGAACCATCTTGGCTGAAAGCGGGTGTATTATAGTGTGGGGAATGCTTTCCTGACATACTCTGGATTCCTTTAGCATTATGGAAGGTAAAATGAATCAATACAAGTCTGCATCTATCTTTGAGACCATGCCCTTACCTTAAGCTTTTCCTCAGGATGATGGCATCTACCAGCAGGACAATGCAATTTGCTGTGTACGTGCGTGACTTGAAGAGCACCAGAATAAGCTTACCATTCTCTCCAGCCAAGAAATCTCACCTGACTTAAGCCCAAATGAGAATCCGTGTGACCATCTTGATCGGGTTGTTGACGGCATGTATCCTCAACCGCATGGTCTAGTGCAACTGGACACACTAATGAAATCGGCATGGCTCACCATCCTAGTGAACATCTTTAGAAACCTAACAGCCTGAATTCCTGTGCATCTCTTAGCAGTCCGCTCAGCTCTAAAGGCGATTATTCTGACTTTTGATAGGTGGTCACATTAATGCTATTGGACCTTTAACATACGTTAAATCTGTCAATATAATATGATACCTTTATTAGATGAAGACAAATATTTTAATCTTAAGAGATTTTTGTTGCCAGATCCATAAAAATACATACTCATGAAATCCGTACTTTACAAATCGTTATCATTAAAAGAAATACTTTAAAAATATGGAAGGAGAATGAGTACCATCAAGATCAAACCATCACACCCTTAAAAATGTATGTGGAACTTATATTTTTAAGATGATAAAGTTAACAGATATATACTTTTTTGAAAACTTATGAATAATTTGAGAAACTTGAACTTGCAAGTAATACAGGATGACAAAAGTACCATCTAGAATATAGAATTAAAATGTTATTTGGTCCATTTTCATATTCCAAAGATACGAATATAAATAATAAGATTTCATTATTTATACTGATGATAGTTAAACAAAGTGTTCGCTATAGATTCATTAAGTTAAAATAAATTTTCATATAATTTGTAAAAACCTAAATTAATACACAGAAACGAATGCTTCAAATTTGAGGACATTTGTAAGATGTTCTCGTCTGAAGCGAATGCACAAATTCAATACATAAATAAATAATTCAAATAGAATTTAAAATAAATTTACATAAATTGATATAATGCTTTAAGAACATACTCACGATTCCTATAAAAATATTATTTACAAGGGAAGCAACAAATACAATTACAGTTATTGCTATTGAAACAGGACTC
>JAJQOW010002010.1:0-17500 GCA_037975125.1 Latrodectus hesperus | reverse complement strand
TCGTGGGGTGGACGCAAAAATTAGATAATGGATGTTAAAATACCTTATATCAAACGTAGGCCGTTAAGCAATCCACAATGCAGTGCCAAAATTAGTACGATGATAACTTTTTTTCTTTCTAGGTACTGTCTTCTTATAAGCGCCCATTCATATTTAAATATCTTTAAATGTAACATTCAAAATACAAATAAAAAGCATTCAAAAATAAACATACTTTAATTTAACAAGCCATTTTAAAATTAATTTATTAGGTATAAAGAAAAATGCTCATGAAATCAGTTAAATCATTTGTCGTGGTTGATGAATGCTACTAAGTAATATATTTAATAAATGTTAAAAGGAACTCTAAGAATATTTAAGTTTGATGTTATAACAAATGTAATGTTAACGATGCGAGTATTAATGAAATACGGTAGTTTTTTTCCCCCGCAGAATGAAAATTAATTTCATTTTCCAAGCAAATTTTATAATTACTAGATTTGCTAGACGTAAACGTAATTAATAATCAGAAAATTATTCAAATTTTTCTTGAGTATTCAAAGTTAATGAATACCAAACCCCCCGCACCTATACTAAAGCGCTTAAAGTAAACAAACTATCATTTTCGTAAAGTAACTAAATCTGTTTAAGCGCCAGTTTCCTTCCTCCCACGACGTGCAGAACAAAGAAAATCGTTTTCTTACGCCCCCGCGTCTCCTTAAGAAAAATACAAAGCACGTTAAGGATCTCCGGAAGCTTTAAAGTGTTTGAGGAGCATCTACAAAGAACGGGAAGTCTGCTAAAAAGCGGGGATTAGCGCCCTCTAAGCCCCTGTAAATCTCCCTCATCTGCCGAACAGCAGTTCCCTCCCCTCTAAGATAATTAAATTGTTTTTAGTCACGAGGATCTTTTTCTTCCCCCCCCCAACCCTTCAATCCCACCCACGCCTCTGCGATTCAATTAGAACACCATCTTCCATTCGCTGAGAACATAAAGATGATGATGGACGCCGAAAGAATGCAGAGTTTTGAAAATGGAAAAAAAAAATTCTAACTTGGGGTGAAAAAAAAAAAACGACAAAGAAAATGCTATTGGAATGTTGCTTATTTATTTAAGATTACCGAAGTAGGCGATGGAAGTTTGTGAACGAGAAAAGTTTTGAGGATCAGCGAAACTAATTCCGTTAAATTTAATTTCCATTTTAATTTTCGGAGAAATGGTACGTCATAACTCGTTTTGGAGACATGGCGTATTGCGCGAGAATTGTTTTGCGTTTTTAATTTTCCCGTATCCGTCTCTTTTTCTAATTTGATTTAGAAACTGCACTTCAAGAATATATCATTTGGAAAGTTTTAATTTATCGTTTATGTGGGAGTTTAGATAAGAAATCTGCTTAAAATAATAGAAAAATTTTAATCTTAAATTGAACAACTGCTTCATCGAAAATGCTCGTTTATTAAGCCGGAAAGAACGTTAAAATAATTCTCATGCATAAGTTAATTACGAAAAGATTATGATTATTTAAATACTGACTTTCATTTATATCAAGAATTTAACATATTATCAAATCAATCATCTTAAAATTTTATTTTGAAATAGCGTATAGTGCAAGCAAAATATTTTTTTATCATGAATTTTTAATGTAAAAAAATTATAAAAGTGGTTAAGAGAAAAATTATTTTGTCTTTCTCAAAATTATTCAATTAAAAATCCTCAAACCTTTGTTTGAATTTAGGGTAGAAATAAGATTGAAACATCTTTCTAAACATTGGAAAAAGGAACAACCAGTTTTCAAATGCAATATAATAATAGAGCCATATCTAATTCTTAACATGCGTTACGTAAACAAAGATATGAAACGAAGAGTAAGAAAGGAAGGAATGTGCAAGAAAATAGGGCACAGGTGCCTTATAATCCATGATGCCAAATTCTGAAATTGGCGATTTTTTGGCAAATATCCTTATGTATCAGACAACCTTGTTCTTATTACGTCATACATATTTAGACCTATAAGAATTATGCAGAAAATTCTATTTTAGTAACCCTAGTATTAACGTTATCGCGCACGTAACGATACGTCACCGTGGAAACATTTCTTCATCGCCAAAAAAATTCAAAATTTGGAATCATGGATTATACGGCACCTGTGCCGAAAATATAAATTCCAACTTTCACTTTCTAACTCAGGCTCTGTTATGAACAAGATGGCATAGATTTACCAAAATGAATACTTTTCTTAACACACCTTGCTTTTTTTGATTTTCATAGTATAATATATTCTCATGCGGTTACAAATGCATTTTTGATTAAACTTTAATTTATCCATTTCAAAATTATTGAACCACACTCAAGCCTGACTGTTTATTTTGCCATTTAAGGTTTGAGTCCTGAGGGTATAAGTAATGAGATAGACACTATATAGATTTGGTAAGATTCAAAGAGTTCATAATTTTCACTTGACGTCCCATTGCGACAAGGTATATTTGACACTGCGTGGTGGACAAAATAGAAGCTGAATAATCAGTTGTAATTTCTTCTATCAATATCGATATTTTATTTCATAATATCAAATTTTATTTTATAATAGAGAAATATTTATTTAACAATATTAAAATGTGATGCTACATAACTAGCCATATAGCAAAGAGCTATTTTAAGACTCTTTTCATATAATAAAGACTAATAACTATTTTACAATAAAGAAATATTTATTTAACAATAGAAAAATATAACACCACATAATGAATAGACTAAATGCAGAGAACTGTTATCAGACTTTTTTGATACACTGCTGGACAATTGCTAAGGACGGGTCACAAATTGCAATGTAGCATAACATTAAGCAAGACATGAGGCCTAGTAGGATTAAATATAGTTGCCACATTGTTCAGACATTATAATAAATAATATTTATTGTTCTGGAAAGTACAAAAGCTGTGAAACATCTGAAAGAAAAACTGTTCATTTGATGCTGCATACGGAAAAATGTAACAATGCATTCAAAAGTCAGCAGGCACCTTGAAGAAAGGTATCAGTACGGGATATGTCCACCGTGGAGTATGATGCAACATTCCACACGTCGTATCATACTTTGCACAACATTATCTAGCAGCTGTTGAAGCAATTTATCCCATTCCTCTGGGAGTGCACGGATGAGGGTGTTCTTGTTTTTCGGAGGATAGTTTCGACCAGCAACTTGCCTCTCCAAAGCATCCCACACATTTTCAATGGGGTTTAGATCTGGAGAACGTGATGGCCATACGAGGCGTTGAATACCCTCGCTGTCTAGACAATCCTGAACAGCGAGTGTTCGATGAAATGTTGCGTTGTCGTCCACAAAAACAAATTTATCACGGGCAGCAACACGGAAAAGACGAACATGAAGAAGTAGAACTTCATTAATGCATCGTTGGCCCATCATAGTCCCATTCGCAACCACATGTAGGGGCGTGCTGCCATTGATCATGATGCCGGCCCACACCATGACACTGCATGTCGGATATCGGTCCCTTTCCTGGATATTTTCTGGACGATAAGCAGTACCACTCTCGCGCCAGATCAGTTGGCGTCTACAATACGATGACAGACTGAATCTACTCTCATCTGAGAATAGTACGCATGCCCAGTCCTGTTCAGTCCAATTGCGATGCTCACGACACCATTGCAAACGGGCAATATGGTGCTGTCTGGTCAATGGGATACACACAACAGGTCTGCAGGCGTATAGTTGTAATGTCTCACCGTCAGCACTTGAGATTTGAAGAGCCTCTGATGGGGAGGGTGAGTAGGGAGACGGTTGGTACCAGGAACAGTCTGAAGGAGCTGCTTTGTTTTTCTTTGTGAGATTGAGATTTACTTTATATACGCTACGCAGGCGTGAGAGAGATGTTACCGAACTCAGATATGACTCCTTTGTAATTTTGTTTCTTTGTTAATTAAATGTATTTGTTTTCAAAATTTGGAGTCACATTAGTTTGTTTCATAACAATAGGCATGCTAAAAACACGTATTTCATTGATTAACTACGGTTAGAATTGATATTAGGTCTTTGCCCTCTGAAAAACACAGATCTACATTTCAAAAAGGAAGATCCTGGTAACCTATGGAGAGTTTCTTACCAAATATATTATGTTATACAGCATTTATATAAGATGATGAATTTACTTTTTGATGAAAACTGTATTTTAGATTCAATATTATCAATCATATGTTCCTTCAAAAAGATAAGAAAAAAGATTTCTATTCACTTTATTGTGATTTTGGTTCAATAGCTCGCGAGTTCGACTCCTTACTCAAACATAGATATTTATAATAGTTTCTAATCTTTTTTAAGCAATATGTTCTTGTCTGATTAGCTCTCGTGAGTAAAAGAGTGTTCTATGATTGATAAATAATCCCGATATCTCATGAAGATTTTGGGATTTTTTTAATAAAGAATTAATATCGTAGGTTGAGAAACAGTTTAAATACTTGTTTCAGTAACAATATATTCGCCTGTTCTAGAACATGACTCTGTCAACTAGTGATGTAGTGAAACAGAATTAGAGAAGCATCAGACAATAAAACATCAGATCGGTCGAACAGTTTTTAGAGCATCAACGAGTGACAATTCAGGAAGTGACGTAGAACAACAGGAGCAGAGAAGCATCAGACAATAAAACATCAAATCGGTCGAACAGTTTCTAGAGTATCAACGAGTGACAAATCAAGAAGTGACGTAGAACAACAGGAACAGAGAAGCATCAGACAATAAAACATCAGATCGGTCGAACAATTTCTAGAGCAACAACGAGTGACAAGTCAGGAAGTGACGTAGAACAACAGGAACAGAGAAGCATCAGACAATAAAACATCAGATCGGTCGAACAATTTCTAGAGCAACAACGAGTGACAAGTCAGGAAGTGACATAGAACAACAGGAACAGAGAAGCATCAGACAATAAAACATCAGATCGGTCGAACAGTTTCTAGAGTATCAACGAGTGACAAATCAAGAAGTGATGTAGAACAACAGGAACAGAGAAGCATCAGACAATAAAACATCAGATCGGTCGAACAATTTCTAGAGCAACAACGAGTGACAAGTCAGGAAGTGACGTAGAACAACAGGAACAGAGAAGCATCAGACAATAAAACATCAGATCGGTCGAACAGTTTCTAGAGTATCAACGAGTGACAAATCAAGAAGTGACGTAGAACAACAGGAACAGAGAAGCATCAGACAATAAAACATCAGATCGGTCGAACAGTTTCTAGAGTATCAACGTGTGACAAATCAAGAAGTGACGTAGAACAACAGGAACAGAGAAGCATCAGACAATAAAATATCAGATCGGTCGAACAGTTTTTAGAGCATCAACGAGTGACAAGTCAGGAAGTGACGTAGAACAACAGGAACAGAGAAGCATCAGACAATAAAACATCAGATCGGTCGAACAGTTTCTAGAGTATCAACGAGTGACAAATCAAGAAGTGACGTAGAAGAACAGGAACAGAGAAGCATCAGACAATAAAACATCAGATCGGTCGAACAGTTTCTAGAGTATCAACGAGTGACAAATCAAGAAGTGATGTAGAACAACAGGAACAGAGAAGCATCAGACAATAAAACATCAGATCGGTCGAACAATTTCTAGAGCAACAACGAGTGACAAGTCAGGAAGTGACGTAGAACAACAGGAACAGAGAAGCATCAGACAATAAAACATCAGATCGGTCGAACAGTTTCTAGAGTATCAACGAGTGACAAATCAAGAAGTGACGTAGAACAACAGGAACAGAGAAGCATCAGACAATAAAACATCAGATCGGTCGAACAGTTTTTAGAGCATCAACGAGTGACAAGTCAGGAAGTGACGTAGAACAACAGGAACAGAGAAGCATCAGACAATAAAACATCAGATCGGTCGAACAGTTTCTAGAGTATCAACGAGTGACAAATCAAGAAGTGACGTAGAAGAACAGGAACAGAGAAGCATCAGACAATAAAACATCAGATCGGTCGAACAATTTCTAGAGCAACAACGAGTGACAAGTCAGGAAGTGACGTAGAACAACAGGAACAGAGAAGCATCAGACAATAAAACATCAGATCGGTCGAACAGTTTCTAGAGTATCAACGAGTGACAAATCAAGAAGTGACGTAGAAGAACAGGAACAGAGAAGCATCAGACAATAAAACATCAGATCGGTCGAACAATTTCTAGAGCAACAACGAGTGACAAGTCAGGAAGTGACGTAGAACAACAGGAACAGAGAATCATCAGACTATAAAACATCACAGATTGGTCGAACAGTTTCTAGAGTATCAACTAGTGACAAGTCAAGAAGTGACGTAGAACAACAAGAACAGAGAAGCATCAGACAATAAAACATCAGATCATTTGAGCTATTGTAAAACAAAAGAGTGTTAATAATTGAATTAGAGTAGCAAAATTAAAGAAACACGAGACTATTATATATTATAAACATATTCTGGATTTTTGTCTTTATTTCTTTGGTGCATTAATAATTATGAAACCTCTTTTCCTGAAAAGAGAAATAAAATATTTGTTACATTAAGCATTTATATTAAAAATTACAGAAAACAAAATGTTTACAACAAACATATCGATAAAAAATCATCAAAAACATAGTGATATACTCAGCAAAACATTCGTTATCCTGAAACTTTCATTTCACGAATTTTCATTCTAAAGCGCATTCAATTAAGCAACTTCACAGACACATAAATGCATCTTGCAAAATGTGTTGTGATTTCATTTTATTAACAGGATTCAATTAAAAGAAGATGTATTTAGTTGTTGTGTGAAAAAGAGAGTGATCAATTCTTGAAACTTCCTTTCCTTTTGCGCTTTATTAGCGATCAATTAGGCAGAAATGACGAGCGTAAACACAAATGATCAAATTTAGTAGGTAAACACACTTTGGCTTATCATACCACACTCATCGCTTTTGCGTATCAGTTTTCATCGGAAAAAGTTCTTTTCCGCAAGAGTTCCCATTAATCACCCGCCATTTTGATATGAAAAAAGTAAAGATGGCGGAAAATTACAGGGAGTAAATATTGTGCCTCATTTTAATTTCCTGGTAATTAATTGGGAGTAATATGAGTTAATGGCTCCCCAATTATCGTCGCGAGTTTTTGTTGCCATTTTTCTTGAATAACGGTATTGCTAAATGCAATCTCAGCAAAATTTCACTTAAAGAAACACATACGATTTATTCTGATAAAATTTTAGAACAAGTAATTTGATAATATAATTTATTCCTTGAAAAGCATAGATTTCATGGTGAGGATTTTAATTTGATACGAAGTTCTGTTCTAATTTTTATTATCGAACTATTTTGTTAGTGGTATGCATTTTTCATCATGTTTTTTATATAACATATTTTTATTTCTTATTTAAAATAATATTTTTTTTGATGTCTTAGGTTCATGAATACTGATTAGTATATTCTACAAGCAAACAAAACAAAATAGAATAGAATTAATTTATTCTTATGACATCTAATAAAAATGCTAAAGAAGTAAAAAAAGGAAAAAGAAATAGGATGTTACAGAAAACTTACAACATATATTTTTATGAACTTTTTAAAAAATTTTCACACTTTTTGTAGATGCTTTTTAAATTTTTTCGAGACTGCAATTATATTTTCTCCCTTAGTAATTTAAAATTTTTTTATTTGATTTTGAAGCAAATATTTTGATATTTCTTAATAAAAATCAATGAATATGAATCAGAATTACATGAATACATTTCTAATGTCGCGAATAATATTTTGACCTACAGAGTATTAAAAACTTCATAATAAAACACTGTATTTTAATTTTTTGTAATATAGTTATTTTCTTAGATTTTTACACACATCTATTGTTAAAATAAGAATATAAAAAGTTATGCATACTACTTTAATCAGATAAACCAAACTTAGATTTATAAACTATCTTTAAAATTGCATAAAATTACATTTAACACGGCATGCAACATTTTGAACATATAATTTTTGATAAATGTCCTGAACTTAATATAAAGTTATCTACAGATGCTTGCCCCCCAACTTGTCTAATGGTCACCGTGCCTGAGTGCGGATAGGAAGGTCCTGAGTTCGAATCCCGGTTTGGTCGTGGATGTATTATCTCTATCTATCCTGTTGTTATTGTTTTCCTATGACACTTGGACAAGAGCTAAGCTCGCTTTTGCCTTTGGCAGTGCGAATTAAGTTAATAGGGAGCTTCTTTCATTTGGATCAGAGCACCACGAAGGTGAAAGTACGACTTTGCGCTTTTTAAAGTGATTGAAAGAATTGAAGTGATTGAAAGTAATTTTGAACCACGGTCTGGTGACGAGGCCACACCTGAGCTGGCACCCTCCTCTCTACATCCACGCCACACCAGCGGAAGGACTTTGGACGTCACATATTAACGTGGACACGTCCCCATCCCAAGGAGTTCCAGTGAAGGAGAGTACACCATGGTCACCCTCCCAACCACTGCTCGCGGCAAATGATGCTTCACTTGGCTGAGCTTACGGAAAGCGGTGTGAAGCTACTGAGCCACTGGAGCTCTCATGTCTTTGTCCTTTCCTTGTATGAATGGGTTCTGAATGGTTGCCTATCCTATAAACGGGTACCTATGGCATGTGTGTTCTGCGGAAGTCCGACACCACACCTAAATATGGTTCAATTGGAAAAGTGCTGCAGCGCACCCCATATTACCAGCCTAGGTGGCACACGACAACAACATCTACTGAAGCTTTCTCATAGTTTTATCGGAAATTATCCCTAAGGTTTATTACGCTTACTGCAAACATTGCTTCTGTTAAAGTCTAAAATGAGCTCCAGTGGCTTCCTGTAAGATCAGCAAAGTGAAGATTTACTTGCTGAGATGGTGATTGATTGGGGACGTGTCTTCATTAATCTGTGACGTTCAAAGTCCTTCCGCTGGTGTGGTGTGGATGTGGAGACGAGGGTTTCATTTCAGGGACCTCGTTACTTGACAGTGGATTAAAATTACGTGGCTCTTGCGATAATGGGCAAATATTTCAAACCCGTTAGCCTTACTGTATAGACTGGGGTTCGGCTTCATAGCTGTGTATGTATGTCATCGCAAACTGGAATAATCGTGACTTTAGTAGGATTTCAGTCATTCCACAGATGTATAAAATTTCTATAGTTATTAGCAATATTGAAAGTGTTTAGTCTCTCAACTATAAAGAGAAAGGAATGTCTGCTGTATAACTAAATTGATATCAAACTAATGTTTGAATTGATGTTAAACTAAATTGATATTTCTTCTTACAGTTAGGTTTGTATGTCATTGGGCACCTCTTCTTTTATCAGCATTTTGTACTATAAACTCCAAACCCAATGTTTCCTAGTTCCAGTTGCTCGGGTCACCCACTTTATTAATAAAGTCCGATAACCCTTTAATGGAGTCTAGGTGTAACTCTCTAGTATGGATGATGCCTGAAGAAGTTAATCTAGGGAGGGCAAGAGCCTTGCATTCGTAAAACAATACCATACTAAATGTCAAAAAAATTTATATTTAGTCTGGCAATAAAAAAGGAAATGTTACTTTTTAAAATACTCACTTTCTCCCATCATTCGTATTCGATAGAAATCAAGATTTGATTTCAGTCAAGAAGATTTAGTAAGAGAACACTATATAAATGCACAAAATAAAGAAAATGATACATGGTCATTGAACTATAAACGATTTCCGAGTCTCAAGCTGTTCATTATTTGTCAGTATTTATATGGGACTGAAGTAGGTTGTTTCTTTTTTGTCTCCATTCAAGGATTCAGGTATCCGAGGAACGTGTGAATGTTGTAGATCCGAGTCTCACGCTGTTCAATATTTATCAGTATTTATATGAAACTGAAGTAAGTTATTTCTTTTTTGTCTCGATTCAAGGATTCAGGTATCCGAGGAACGTGTGAATGTTGTAGATCCGAGTCTCACTCTGTTCAATATTTATCAGTATTTATATGGGACTGAAGTAGGTTGTTTCCTTTTTGCCTCGATTCAAGGATTCAGGTATCCGAGGAACGTGTGAATGTTGTAGATCCGAGTCTCACGCTGTTCAATATTTATCAGTATTTATATGGGACTGAAGTAGGTTGTTTTCTTTTTGCCTCGATTCAAGGATTCAGGTATCCGAGGAACGTGTGAATGTTGTAGATCCGAGTTTCACGCTGTTCAATATTTATCAGTATTTATATGGGACTGAAGTAGGTTGTTTCCTTTTTGCCTCGATTCAAGGATTCAGGTATCCGAGGAACGTGTGAATGTTGTAGATCCGAGTCTCACGCTGTTCAATATTTATCAGTATTTATATGAGACTGAAGTAGGTTGCTTCTTTTTTGTCTCGATTCCTGGATTTTTAGGTATTTGAGATACATGTGAATGTTGTAATTTCAAGTCTCAAGCTGTTCAATATTTGTCAGTTTGTATATGGGACTGAAAAAGTTGCTTCTTTTTTGTCTCGATACCAGGATTTAGGCATCCGATGAACGTGTGAATGTTACAGTTCCATTTTTTTTGAAATGGAAAATCTTGTTTTGAATAAATTGAGAGTGGTTCTTTACATAAATATTCAAGTTCTTTCAGTTGACATTGGCGTATACCGCCTATTCTGAGGAATCTTTGGCACAAATCTTTTAGTTAAGCTTTTCACATTGCAAAGATTTAAATTTTTAAGCCAAAAGGATTATATATTCCTGGAATTAGTGAGTTGGATGTTTCAGGTGTGAATTAATTGGAAGTTCCAGGTAATAATAATAATAAGATAAATTTCTTAATATTTTCCTTGTTGTTGTCCATTCATGCTGTTCCGTTTACAAATGATGATGTTTTTAACACTCTGAACATAAACTTTTGGTCATTGAGGAAAATTCCGCACAACTGACTATCATAAACAACATTAAAGAGGTTTCTTTAATCTGAGGACAGATATCGCATGTACTTGATTGATCATTACCTGTTGTTAAAAGTTTAAAATGTATACAATACCATTTTTTCTTTTTACAAAGACTTTTCGGTTTATTGTAACCGGTTTTATTTTTTCTACCAACAGATGTAAGATTCATGTGTTTTAGAATCCTTTTTCTGAAGTAGGCCGGAACTTCGAGGGTACCACATATTTTCTCCGATCAATTAAATGCGGTAGATCTTACGGCTTGGCCTATACCAAAATGTCTAAACCAAACAAATATTTGTATTTTTACATAAAATGAATACATGAAATTGTGTAAGAGACAGTTTTATAATATAAATAGATAATATAAAGCTAGAAAGTCCTTGACAGAGTGTGTTAATCATTCATTCGTTAAAGACAAATATGCAACAACACAGTTATTTTCCATTTGCAACTTATTGTTCGATTATTATTTGTTTTTTTTATATTGGATGCTTCAATATACTAGTTATTGTTGTGTAGAATAAGCTGGTTCTTGACAGTGTTCGCATTGGTATCCTTAGTCGCCTCTCTTATCATTCATTTTTTTTAAATCAAAATGCTATTTGAATCTAAGGTCCGCATCTGCTATTAATTGGTCAGGATTGTCTCATTTGATATTATCTCGATCAGTTATTTTATCAGTAGCTGAGATATAAGAAATCGAAGTTGTTAATTTAGATGAGGTTTCCATTCAGTGAAACAGTCTGTAAATTGCTTTAACCGATATAGTGAATAAAAAAAGCAAACTGATTGTATAATGTCACCATAAGAAATGGTATTAATTGCTACCCCGTTCGATTTATATTTTTTATTTGATTTGGTTTACACATATTTGGAAGCCCGGTGGCTTAGTGGCAGTGTTTCATTCCCCCATGACACAGGTCCGAGGTTCGATCCTCGGGTTGGGTAAGGTTGAATCAGCCTTTCATCCCTTCAGTGGGTTGATTAGCTGAGTACCAAGCATGCTTGGGAACTAACCACTGGGGGTCTTACCTTAGGCTGACCACCTAACTGGGACACATGCTGACCACCAAATGGGACACCCCAGGGCCCTCGGTCATGAAAACAGCTACTATGGGCACTGTAGGCCTTGGCCCACATGGGCTGTCATGCCATGGAGTTTAGTTTAGTTTACACATATATGATTAGTTGTCCAATCAGAACATTCATTGAAGATAATCAGCTTTATATGGGCTAGAAATTGAAGCACTACTTCATATTGTTTTAGTAAAAAATAAAGAGTTTTGAATTAAAATTATTTATTTTAATCTGTGATGTCCAAAGTCCTTCCACTGATGTGATTTGGATCTGGAGAAGAAGGTGCCATCTCAGGTGTGACCACGTCATTTCAACGTTATTCAAATTTACAAGGTGTTTGATGATAGGCTAAGCAGTCCAAACCTTATGGTATTATTTGGGGCTTACTTGCACCTCTATGTATGTAAAATCATTCAAAAAACAGTGCTATCTTATGGGTATACAAGGTAGAACACATTAGCTTAGCATTAGAGAAAAATTGTGGATAATATATATTTAACATACCACAACTAAAATGATTATTATTTGTTTTGCTTATAAAACAATTAATTTTTTTTTTCGATCTGTAAACGTTTTTTTGGATTAAACTGATATAGAAATATACTGAGAATTACATTTTTCTATGAGGAAAAAGCTTCTTATAGGCACTATTGGTATTTGATACGCTGAATTTGTTAAATTTTAAGAAGTATGTGGATTCCATTCTCAAGATCGAGTCCGATTAATCGATTTATCGATTGAGAGATCTTTAACGTCATGTACTAAGATGAAAAGTAAGAAGTAATCGGTATCGGTTAGTGGAAAACTTTAACTTTGTCAATTAACCTTAATAGGTAGACTAGGTTTTGATTTCTTTCATGGATTCTGTCAAGCTCAGGATACTGATAAAGATAGTTTTATTGGAATAGGTATAGCATTCCAGTAAATTCCGCTAGGCGTCTCAATGAAAGAATGTTGACTTCAACCGCTGTGATCTGTAGTAAAACAAATGAATCTAAATGATTTAATTGTTTTTCTGTTATATTCATTATAGAATGAGGTATAATCAATTAATAGTTTCTACCTAATTTGAAGAAAGGAATCTAAACTGATAATTTATTATGTGAGTTAGAATTACAGTGAATCGAAAAAAAAATTATCTAAATTAATTTTTTTAACATTTCTGTAATGTTAATGCATGTATTTTAATTCAATGAAAATTATAGTGGTCTCTTATCAAATTTCTGGGAAAATTTTGCTCATTTTATGAAACATTTTACTTTATTATAAACATATTGAGTCCCAATTTCACTATTCATTATGCCGTTCTGTAAAATTATGTTATAAACTATTAATTTTGATTGAAGAGAAAGATTTTCAGCTAATGAAATGCAGGAAATTATTTCATTTCATAAATAAAATTCTACTTTTAATAATTGTAATTTTTAAAAATCAATTAGTTTTCTTTACACATTTTTGACAAGAAATTTTATATCCACGTTCGAATTTTTTTGTTGATATATTTCTTTCATGGGTTATTTTTGCTTTCATGGATTATTTGTGGTATAAGAGTAATCTTTACAGTAATCTTTGTTATAAAGGTGATATTTATGTAGTGAATTTATCAGTATTTATAAACATATTCTATTCCCAAAACTTCTTCAATTGATCACCTTTCAACTTGATGTTCCTAATTAAAATTTTTCGTTTCTAAGCATATTCTTAATCCTAATGATTTGATGTGTTTTTTGTGTTCTTAAAAAAATTAATTCCGATGATTTTACAAAATTTTTATACAAAAATCGAAATTAAAATTTTAAATGTAACATGTTTTTTAAATTTAAGAAATATTTGAAAACTTTATTTAATAAAAAACATTTGGGAAACTGATCTCCAAGATCAATTGCGGAAAGGAATAACTTTAATTTCGTAATAAAAGTAAAGGATTTGATACTTATTTTTAGTAAAATTATCGTGCTGATTATATAGTATTATAGTAGCTATGTGTTGCTGATAATGAGTTAGCCGACTACCTTAATAAGCAGGGTACTTCTATCCAACAAACATCAAGAAATGAAATTCCCCTCAATAACACACAGCTGCTCATTAAGAAAAAGATGAAGAACATAGTCTTAAACCAATTCTCAGAGAGACACTGTAACAAGACCTGGTGGAATAATCTTCAATTTATCCCTAACTGGCCTAGACGCAGGGTTGCTTCTTAAACACCTGTGTAGAACTAACATAGTCCAAGAACCTTTCTGCAGGATCTGCGATCTTCGAGAAGAGATGGACGTATGACACCTTCGTCGCTGTCCGGCACTATCCGATCCTGTGCGATCGCTACTGGCGTGCTCCAGACATCCTCAGTGCTATATAGACTTTTGGGTGTTCACTTGTCTACTTATTTTTTCTGTATTTGTGGCGCAGTGGTCTTTGTAAACGTTGCCATTGGGGATAAAAAATATATAGATAGATATAGATATAAATTGATAGAGAGATGGTGCATCTACGACACCTAGTGTTAGACATCTAATAAAGCTTAGCAGAAGCTACCAGGAACTTTACTCCAATGAAAAATCTAAGCAAATTTTCATCTGACGAGTTCCACCTGCCCACCATTGATACACTGGGGCTTCCCTAAAGCTCACCTGGAGATCAAGTACGATCGAAGCTCCCAGACTACTTTCACCAGACTCTCAAGTGGCCACTTATAACGCTTATCATTCGAACAAGGCATCATTTGTAGAAAATGCTGCGATCAGCCAGCCTCACCGGATCACATACCGGAATAAGTCGGACTAAACAGGACCGACATAACATCAGCTATTTTTTCTGTCATCGATTTTCTGGCAGTCAACAACCTTCTGGAGTTGTTCTGACTTATGTCAAATCTATTGTGGATAAACAGCAACAACATATTTCAGATGGTTTATTATTTGTTTGCAAGTATGAAAGAGCGAAAAGACGAGAATGCTACCTAAAACTTCGTTCTCATCATTTTTACAATGGTTTAAAATGACAAGTTGCTTCTGCTAAGCTTTATTAGATGTTTAACACTAGGTGTCGTAGATGCGCCATCTATCTATCTCTCTATTTATCTCTCTCTCTCTTTATATATATATATATATATATATATATATATATATATATATATATATATATATATATATATATATATATATATATATATATATATATATATACGAGGTACGAGGTTTGTCTGGAAAATACGCATAAAAGTTGAATAATAACTTTATTTTATTGTTTGCAGTCACCGCCAGGTGGCACTACTGCTGTAACCAATCCCATCAACGCTCAGTTCGAGTCAGACCGCAGAGTCTAAATGCAGGGTGTTAAATTTGCAGAAATAGAAAATTAGAAAATCAATAGAGAAAAATAAAGTAAAAGCTAATAAGAGTATTACTTTTATAATTTTCATTTGCAAATGAAATACAGCGTTGTCTAAGTATCATATTTATCAGCCAATGAAACGATGGCTATTGTAAGATATTTGATTGTCTGCTTCGCGTATGATAGTTATTCTAGAAAATGTTTCATAGACGGTAAACCGTATTCAAAATTTAATAGGAAAGGAACCTGAAAAATTCTTGGTATACACGCCGTAGCTTTGTGCGCATAAAGTACAAATAAAATACTTCTCTCCTGCTATTCAAATATGGAGAATTTTCTAATAATTCTGGTCAATTTTCTACCCTAACTTCGGTCTTAACATTTAACACATTTTCATTGTGATGAATTTCACATTAAAATTTGTTTATTTAACTACATATTTGTGAACATATAGTATTACATGCTTCAGTTTTATAATGCATAAGAATATCTTTTGAAATTAAAGATATTTTTTATTATTTATTTGAAAGATCAAATGACGCACCTGTTTTCCAACGTTTTTTGTTTGCCTTTAAAAATGATTAAGATGTTTCAAGAGTAATGGAAGTTGTTCTTTATATTTTCAATTATAAATTAATTTTAATAGAGTTTGAATACTATTCAAAAGATTTTTTTATCGTAAATATTTGTTTTTAATACATTGATTTCTGTGTAAAATTAAATATTTGTCTTCTTTGTTGTTTGTTAATATGTCGCACAAGTATGTGATTAATGATAATTCTTGGGTGAAATCACATGAGAAATGTTTTAAAGAGATTTTTTATCTTAACTTTGAAAGTCAAAATTTGAATTATCAAACTGAGAAGTAAGCACTAAAATATATATCCTGTAAAGATATATATATCTGTCTTTAAAAATGTTTGGAAAGAGAGTACAAATAAATTTCTTTATTTGGAGGTATATAGAAATAGCAAAGAAAATATTCTATGTGTACAAAATATTTTTAAAGGGTAATAACTGTGGTGTCTATGTTTACTCAAAGAAATTTCCTCACCCTCTAATTTAAAATTAATAATGAAAAGGATAAAATATTTTTGGCGATTTTTTTGACACCAAGATGTGACTAATAAGATGGCCGCTACACAAAAGATATACTAAATACCAGGGTTACCAGAAATTAAATTTTATTGCCAAAATCATTTGCCAAATTTTTCCCCAAGGGCATCTGAACCCATGAAGAATATTTTTATTTGACATTCTATTGCTTGAGTTCTTATATTTAATTTTAGGGTGTGTATGAGTGTGTGTACTGGCATGTATGAGTGTGGCATGCATGAGTGTACTGTGTGTATGAGTGTGTTTCAAGCAAATAATGCACATGCCATACCATATTTCATTATTTTAATTTATCGGACTTGGCGTTACAAGCGGAGCCACATAAAAAGAAGACTATCCAAACAATTAAATATACAAAATGTACAGTCGAAAATGAAAGGTGTTACTAATCAATTTATGAACAATTGATCACTTAAAGTGCATGTATGAAATACCGCCAAACAGGAAAATGAAATATCGCCAAAACACAGTTTTACGTCAACAATAGAAAACTACATTTCAAATACATAATTGTTAATTTGATAAACCATCTGTTTTTTTAGACAAGAGCTCTATTCTCTCTTCTTTTACAACAAAAAATGATAAAAATTTGGAAACGCACGCAAAAAAGTAGAGTTCTTTTGTTTTAATCATCGATATAATTTTATTCTTCTTATGTTTCCCATTTTACTAGTTTTTCTTAAAAAAAATAATGAATTTAAAGTTTTGTATTAGTGAAAAAATAAGAAAAATAAATAATAAATGATTAAAGAACCGATTTGAATCGATTTAGTATTAATTTTACGGAATTTGTACAAACGTTCCTGCGACCGACAAAATTTTACTCAAGTATTCAATGTTGTTGTTTTCGTGTGCCAGCTAGGCTGGCAATATGGGGTGCGCTGCTCCACTTTTCCAACTGAACCCTATTTTGGTGTGGAGTCCGACTTCCTCAGTACACACATGCCATAGGTACCCGTTTATAGGGTAGGCAACCATTCACACCTCATTCATACAAGGAAGGGACAAAGACAGGATAGATAGAGAGAGAAAGTACATCCATGCACTAACCGGGATTCGAACCCAGGACCTCC
>JAJQOW010002009.1:0-27111 GCA_037975125.1 Latrodectus hesperus | reverse complement strand
TATAGTACTATGTACCCATTTAATAATGTTATTTTCAAATACTCCGGCAATTGAATTTTATCTATATAACGAATTTTCTTTGTAATGTAAGATAAGATTTTCAATTTTTTACTATTAAATGTTTTGATGTTAAAATGAATAAATGACTATACTTTGTACTAATGTGCATTGATTACAGTATATTTATGGTATAAATGTAGTGTTGATCAGTGCACATATGTCTAACATGTAAAGTAAGTATAACATTTTTAGTAAGAAAAGAAAATTTGATATCCAGTTATTCTTTAATTATAAGTTTTAATATACTCATAAATATAAGAATTGTATATATATATATATATATATATATATATATATATATATATATATATATATATATATATATATATATATATATATATATATATATGAGTGTGTGTGTGTATGTAAATATATATATACATATATATTACCTTTGTATAAGAAATTGTTTGCTATTTACAATTGTCAATAAATGGAAAATATCATTTATAAAGATGGTTTGTTATTCAGAGTTTAATTTGTTTTTGTTTGGCAATTAGTTAATATAGATTAATCAAGTTTTAATATGTACATTATTTTTAATGAAAAATCAAATCCTAAATTATTTTAATTCTGTTGCACTCTTACTTACAATTATAGAAGATTAATTTGTAATATAATACAATTTGTATAAATATGCTATTTCTAATCAAAGTCTTTTACATCTATAGAATGTTTATTTATTCTTTAAATTTTGAATTTACATAAATTTTAAATATAAATTAAATTTTGAATTACAAATTACATAATGAAATATTTTACTTACAAATAAATGTAAAATTTTTCATTACTTATTTTATATATTTTAATCTCTATTTGCAATTGTGATTGTAATTTATAATTGTTTTAGTTATCTATCAAATAAACTGAAAGTAAAATCTTTTATATTCAATAGCAATTTATTAATTTAAAACTACTGTTAATAGGCTTTTTTACATTTGTTTTAAAACAATTTTTTTCAGTTGTTTAGTTACAATTTTGGAAATGAACTTTTTAATATTATAGAACCATATAATAATTTCTCAAATTTTAGTTTTAGTATTTTAAAATAAAAAAACATTCATGTTGAATTATTTTTTTATGCATTAACTAATATTTATACTGAAGGAATTCCTTTTAAAATGCCAGTAACTTTTTATGTTATCCTCAGAAAAATGTGAAAATTCCCTTTTCTTGCTCAAATCATTTTTCTATTTTAATATTTTTTTTATCCTTCGCCCAGGCTTGGCTAATTGGCCTTAATTTCTTGCTGACCTGTAAAGATGCGAAGAACTGAAGGGGGAAATATTTCCAATGTCTATATCTTTCAGACCAGAACACTCCCAAAGATGATGTCCTGAAATATACAATGGGTCTATTTTAATATTCAATGGGTGTTTCTCTTAAATAATATGAGTTACTTAGACTGTTAGAAGCAATCCACTATACAGTTTCCAAACCAGTGTAATAAATTAAAAGAAATGAGATTATTTCATGTGTTTGCATTCTAAGTTTCATATTACTCAAGCTGAAGTCTGAGACTATGTCATGTTTTCAATTGTCCTTATTATTATTTTTTATGTTTTTTTTCTGATTATTAATTAATATTTTCAGGTGTGAAACATTCTCAACAATTAAAACCCCTGCTGACCTAAAATTTGGTTTGTTGCTAAAAAGAGTGGCAAAGTTATTGTCCATCACACATGCATTGCTGGGTGAGGAGATGCATACTGACATGTTGGAGCAATTTTATGTTCAGTAGAAACTGGTATACATTTAAATAAGGAGCTTACATACACAGATATTAAGATCAGATGGTTTACCACCATATTTTAAAGATGTTTAATATCGACCTATAGCAGAGATGGATTTCTCATCTGGTAAAAGCAAAAAATGTGGATTTGATGATAAAAGTTACAATATTTGTATTATAAAATGTAACTCGTATACCTCTTTTTATGTTTTACGCAAAAACGTTTTAATAATATTAAAGCCACAAAAACAAATTTGGTGATTTTATTTTTGTTACCATCAAAGAGAAAATCACAGATTACTTATAATGTAAAACATTGTAGACTAATTTATAAATTTAAATTAGTTACAAACATATTTGTTTGTTATGTAGATTATAATGACTTTGCTTTTTGAACAAAAAAGTGCTGATAGAAAGGAGATTTCCGGATTCTTTATTATGGGAAATTGTTTTGGAGAAAATTACATCTTTTTAATACATGCATCTTATCAGAATCAACTGCTAATTGGTATGCAAATAAAAAAGTCTTAAGTAATGTATATATATATATATATATGTGTGTGTGTGTGTGTATATATATATATATATGTGTGTGTGTATATATATATATATATATATATATATATATATATATATATATATATATATATATATATAAGAATTCAATAAGAACATTTCTTGATGTATTAAAATATTCTTCCTGTGTATACGCTAAAAGTAATCAAGAAGTATGTATAGTTGAAAGGAATCATTTTATACTTTTGGCTTACCTTTCATGTCAAAAATTATCTTCAAAATTTAAAAGTTACTAAATATTACATGTGAAGCTTTTAAAAAGAATAGGACTGTGCATAATATAAGAAAATGCTAGAGTCCTTAAAAAAATAGCAAATTGCGTTATTACAGTTAATGCATGACGAAAGCAAGGATATTTAATGGTGTAAATTTTTTATCGATTGTCATTACGAAAATATTGGATAGTTTCACGAGTCTTCATGAAACTATCAGTAAATTAAATAATTTGGAATAAATCGTGGTCCATGTTTATTGCCTGATTTACAGAAAAATGATAAAAGTATGAATATATAACCCTATAAAATTTTGCATTGAGAAACAATGAGTACTTTTCTTTTTCTTAATGTTCTATGTATTAAAATAGACTTTCTATGAGTAATCAACAAAATCTATTACTTCTCTATTTGTAAGAAGAAATAACATGGTATAATAACACATAATAATTAATCAGGCATTGGTGAAAAAAATTAATTCAACTCTGTTCATGTGTCTTCAGTTTTTTTTTTTTTTTTTTTTTTTTTGCAGCTTTGAACAGATAAAATGCCATTGAAAGTTGCTGTGAAGAATTTGTATTTTTTGTGATAATACTTTTATTTTATTTTAGTTTTTAAGATCAATTATTTGATTGATACGTTAGTATTTGATCAGCCTATGCTATTGAAAAAGAATCTTTTAAGTACTAAGATTATGGTACTAGTGTAAAATCCTGTCAACTAGAAAACAAAAATGGCACCAAAAATACAAACAAATTTTTTAACAATGATAGAAAGTTATTTACCATATACATGGTTGTTGCTTTGATAAACCATTTATATTTCTTTGAATAAGAGTATTAATAAATAAATATCTCTTTGAAAAGAATTTGGTTGGAGGGTTCAAATATTGAAATTATGATCGTTGTCAGACATGTTTACTGTTGTTGCAAAAAATTAATGACAATCAAATTTTCATTTGCTTTTTGTTAAAATTAATTTAAATAACTTTTATGTTTAGTCATCTTTGAAAATAAATTATGCCCAATTTTGATTGTATGTCTTATGTTTCAATTCTCATTAAATAAGTTCTGATGAAAAACATGAAAGGATATTATGTCAGTTTGGCAGGGATGTGCTAAATTTTTATTATTCAATAGCTTGTTACTACATTTATATTTTATATTTATAACATTTGCAAATAATTTATAAAGTAACAAAATGAATTGGTAAACTGTAATTAACTTAAAAATGATACTTATAATGATAAATGATACCTGATTTTTTTATATTGAACTCCATTATTAATTTTAAAATTATAGCTGTGATTTAGTTTTGTAACCAGCTTTTTTTAGTGGTTTAAAAATAATGAATAATAATAATTGTTTGAAGAGGGAAATGTTATTTTGGAATTCAATTCATATAAAATTGTTTTTCAGAAAGTATATGAATTGTAACATTCATTGTTATACAGTCAAATTTCTTTTCCTAGATTCTATAAAAGTTGTAGAAATTTCTTTCTGGATTTTTTTTTTTAGAAAGAATACTAGATCAGGCTTAACTATGATTTTTGATGTATTTTTCTTCGAATTTACAGTAGGAAATGTTTCCAATTATTTTATGTTTTTTCTCAATAATAAAAAAGAATCTCATGGTTTCCATTAAAATAATTTCTTTTGCCCCTCAAATTATTTTATTAACTAACTGTCAGAGATATAATTATTTGTTAATGGTCAGTTTCATAAACTGATTTTAAGAAAGTTTGAGTTAAATAGTTTTAATTGATAGAATAATTTAGAATCCTTTTCGTCATCACAGCTAAATTAAAATTTATTGACGTGTATGTAAGAGAGTGATTTCACAGTGGAATCTTTTGCGAAATCCTTTTTGTAGCAGTTAATTCTATTTACATGTGGCAAAGAAGAATATTTGAAAACTCCCAAGGATGTATTTCAACAGGTTTTCATCCAAAGTAATTCATAATTTGTTATTCAACAAGTGCTAGGATCGAACCTAAAACCTTTGATTTAAAGATAATAATGCTATTTTTAAACTTCAATACTTTTAAGAGTAAAGTTATTAAAAGTTGTTAATAAGATATGAACATTTAATATTTATATCTATTTCTATCAAATAAATTATATTATTTCTATTAAAATATTTCCAATTGAATTGGAGACTGCAAATATGAAACCAAGTTTTAAAAGCAATTGAGAATTGTTAGTTTCACTGTTTTACCATTTAATATAAAAATTACTTCAAATCGTTTTTATTTAATAGTGTCAAAAAGAGAAAATCATTGAATATTTTATTATTGTCATAGGTTTTTTAATGTAGATGAGTTTTTATTGAATTTCACATTTTTAATTGATCATTATAAAAAATATAAAACAAATGTTGTAAAATTAAAATATTATAACCAGGAAGTGCACTGTGCATAAATGATTTCAAATTAAATTATTCATACCACTTTAAAGACTATTTTGTTACTGAAAAATGAAACCAATCTTATAAATAAACTCAATAAATTGAGTATCTACCTTTTTCTTTGTTAACTAGAATTTACCTATTGGAATTTAGCTGTGATGAATTATTTTATTTCATATTGTTTTATTGGATTTTTCTATCTTGCTATAGGTTGCTGTCTTGTGCTAGCTAGGCTGGCATTATGGAGTGCACTGCTCCACTTTTCCAACTGAACCATATTTTGGTGTGGAGTCTGACACACATGCCATAAGTACCCGTTCATAGGGTAGGCATCCATTCACCACCCATTCATACAAAGAAAGGACAATGACAAGATAAACAGAGAAAGTACATCCATGCATGAACTGGGGATTCAAATCCAGAACCTCCCTATCCGCTGTCAGACACTCTGATTACTGGACAGGGTGGGCAGCTCTTGATGTAGGTATTTATTTTAAGATAGTTATTTTAAGACATTTAATTTTGAGATTAATGATTGTAAAACTGAGGAATAATATATTTTTAAGAAAAAACAATTCCATCATTCAGTTTTTACTAATTACATTATTGAAAAATGTGCAAATATTTATATTGATTATCAAATGTAAAAATGAGTTTTTTGGTATTTGTTTCAATAATCTGAAAAAATCTTTTTCAAATATTTGTAAATTGCTTAGTATATGTAATGAACGTAATATACAATATCCAATGAATGTGTAATATAAGTTGAGAGTTATTTATATTTATAAATATATACTATTATAAAATTAGAATCTATATAATTTAATAATTTGTTGTAATTTCTAATAAGGAGATAGTAATAATTTTTTATGTAATAAAGTAATTTTAAATATCATAAATGAAGTGCTGCTCCTGACAGAAGCACCATATTATATAGATGTGTCATCTTTATTAATGATTTAATCCATGTTTAAATCTTTAGTATGGACTCTACATCTCCTGAATTATGTCAAGGAAAATTCTCTATTTAGTTTATAATTTTAGACTTGTGTACTAGTCTTAATAGATGAATCATTCTTTGATTAAAAAAGGTTCTAGTTTTGTTTTGAAGAAAGATTATATAACTGAGAAAATTTTTATGTAAAAGAAAGAAAAATATCCTTATAGCATGCAAAAGCAATAAATTTGTGTGTAATTATTCAAGCTTTTTTATTTTTTTGCATATAAACATTTTTTAATGATATAACATATAAACATTTTTTCTTACTTTATTACATAAAAATATTTTGTTATTTGTGTCTTTTTATTGCTGTAGTTTGTCAATTGCTTATTTCGAGTATTCTCAATTTATTTATATTTTTTGCATTTTTTAATGAAATTTTTCCCATTTTCAAATTAAAATGCTATTTATTTTTTTCTAACAATCAGAAATTTTCTGGTGATTTCAAATAAATGAACAAACCTCTTTTACATTTCTTACATAAGCATTGCTTAGGCTTCATTTGAAAACAATAAAACACTTTTATCTTCAGAGAATTTTTCCCAAATGTTGCAGAAATTTCTTTGTTCATATTTAATTAAAATTTTTATCTTGTTTTACTTTCTTGTGGTTATGTTCTTCAAAAATTATTGGAATATATGGAATTATAGTGTATTATTACAAAAGTAAATCGTTTGTACATCTTAAGTAAATCTTTAATTTATTTGTAAATCATTTTTGTAGACTGAATTATTAATGAAATTCTTAAAACGATTTACCTTTATTTTCATGTTTTAAATATGTTTATGCTTTCATGAAAATAAAGTAGATAATTATTCATTTATTTATGAATTAATTTATTTTTTAAGCATGTGCATATGTGATTTTTCTCTTTATGCATTTTGTTTTCATTACAGTTAAGTAATTTTGTTGAAATGTTTCTAATGTATTTTTATAATTCTATATTTTGAATGATTTACACATACCTTCTGTTACAAATTATTCTCATTTGCTAAAATATTTTAATTTTATTAGAAATATTTAGTTTACTTTTTAGAGTTATTACAAAGTCATTTCAATGTGTATCAATGGAATATATCAATTCTTATTCTCATGCTTATTGCTACTAATTGAAAATTCAAAATGTGCCCTAAAAAGGTGTTTTATGATTTTATAAGTTATTTTAATTTTATGTGTATTTTGCTCTTTTGAGAATACTTATTTCTTATAAAATAATACATATTGTGAGTGTGATGTTTATTAATTTTAAACAATTAATAAATTGGTTTTTCTGTTATATTGCTTACTTAAAATTAATGTTTGCCTTTATACAAATAGTACTACTATTCATCTGAAAAAAATTGCTCATAAATAATTCAATTTTATCCATAAGTACCCATTTTCTAACTTAGAAATTATTTGTATTTAATTTAATTATTTTTAATGCACAATAATTGTTTCTTAATTGTTTAATGTGACAACTGCATAGAAGATAGCCTTGTAACTGAAAACTGACTTATAGCTTTATAGCACCCATTGCACGATATGCTTTTAAGTGGATTTTTTATAAATAGAAGATTTTATTAATATTTCAAATAAGGAAAGGAGTCTGAAAATTCAAAATTACTTATATTTTCATTACAAATGCTTGCAAAAGAATAATATTTGTGTCCTCTTCAAAAATGCTGGATTAAAGTGTGTGTGTGCGTGCGTGCGTGCGTGCGTGCGTGCATGCGTGCGTGTGTGTGTGTGTGTGTGTGTGTGTGTGTTTTTTTTCCCCCTATACCAATGATGGAAAAAACTATTCCGTCTATACCAATTATTCAACCATTGAGCAATAGTAAGTTTTAAAAATTAAGAATGATCAAAAACATTTTAGCTATTCAAAGAAGTTGCAGAAAGGAAATTGTTCAAAAGAATAAAGCCTTTTGTATCTGTTAAAAAAATTATAAGATGAAATTCTAAATTTTATGAAATAATTCTTGCATATGATCTAAATCTTGAATCATTAAAAAGATATTAAAATATTGCTATTAAATAGTTTGAGTAATTCTACTGACAAAGCAATATTTCTAATATTAAAGTATAGATTGATGTCTTATTAAATTAAGTAGGTATAAAAGACAGTTTCCATTTTAAAATCTGTTATAATCTAGTATCTAGGGAGGGCAACTGAGGCATGTAACTTGGGCAATACTATATGGATCTTTTTATTTTCTGAGATATAAAACCACTACTCATCCAGATAAAACCTTTTAGATTGACCTTGCCTTTTCAAGGTTGAGATGGTAGCTGAATGTTAGCACTCATGCCATCAGTTCAACAGTTCGTGCATTCAAATCCTACCTTGAGCTTGGATGTTCATAGTGATTTGGAATCTGTGTCTGTGTGTGTGTGTGCGCACACACACTTTAAACCATAGATACTTTTCTAATTAGCCCTTGTGTTTAAAAAATAACCATTGAGCAGCAAACAAACCAAACTACCTTTTCAAAATAAGGAAACCCAGAGTAAATCAACTGATGAAGTAAAAATGACTCCTTTGATACCATATGTAGAAATTGCCTCTAATCATCTAAAATCAGGTAAAGAAACCAACTTCATACAATGAAACTTTCTCATTATCAATGAGACCTGTGTGTAGAAAATGCCATAAGATCGAGAAAATGCTGCATCATATTGTATATGAAGGTGATGTCTTTGCCCTTACTCAATTGTTTAATTTAGGTACTTTTGATTGTAAAAAATTATTCTTCAGCTCTATAAAAGGCCTTTCTGTCTTCATAATTAAAGTGAGAGATCCTAATAGATAGAGTTAAGTTATTTTGAATTTAAAGTTTTTAGTACAAAATGATTTTAGTGGAAGTGCCTTGACTGTTGAATCCGATGCAAAAGGTATCTAAGTGATATAAGCACTCACAATACAAATTCAAGTTTCTTAACCATTTTAGTAAATTTAAATTCGTTTAATTTTTAAATTAGGAAAAATCTTCTTTTGAACTTAGAATTAGTTTTTGTAATTTACTTTAGTTTTTGTTTTTCTACAGTTTTTGTATTTAGAATTAGTTTTTGTAATTCTACTGCTACTAATTAAAAATTTGCTTTTTTTCCCTTGGTCTTAAAACTTCCAAAACTAAAATTTTACTTCTCTTATAATATCTTTCATGTTACAAAATTTTCTTCTATTTCTACTTTTTAACTATAATAAATATGTGATAGCTGAATGTGTGTGTGGTAATAGCTATATTTGGTAATTTAAAAAAAAAATGTTTTATTTTTTTCAATTGTTTCTTACAATTTATTTTAAAAGCTTTCAGCATTTATTAAATTGTAGTTGGTACTGATGAAATTAATGTATTCTGGTTTTAAAAGTGGATTTCATCTAGATAATTAAAAAAAGACTCCTTTAAAAGGGTATAATTATTATGTGTGTTATTTATTCTTAATATGAGTTTATGTAGGATATTGAAAAATAAAATAAATAGGTAATCTCTAAAGTTCATAGTTAAAAATTCCATTAAGATTTAAAGCTTAATCTAAAATATTGCTTTAAAACAATTCATAAAAAATAAATTAATAAAGTGTTCTAGGCAGCAAATAATGAGTGCTCTAGTCTTTTGTAGTTTTAATGTTTATATTTGGTGTATGTTTAAAATACACTTTTAAATGTAGATCCTAGTCTTCTTATCTAAAATTAGCTAAAATGCCAAAGTAACCTAATCAAAACATGTTCCTGAATTCCTAAAGCTTTTAATTCTAATGCTAGAATTATTTAATGATTGTAAAAATGAAAAATATAATATTTAATGATAATAAAGATATAAAAATGTCTCTTTATTGGCATAATCATATGTTTCTAGCAAATTTTTTATTTCTAAAAAAATTTTATTGTATTCTATTACAAAATCGTCTGATCTAATTTATTTTTGTTTTTCTAGATATGAATTTTGTGGTATTAGAGAAGGAACAGTTATATTATTGTCATCTGTAACTCATTTATACTGAATTGATTTTTGAATGAATAGTGCTATGTCTTCAATGATGGGTTAAATTTTTATAATCATTTATATTTGGGTTAGTTCAAAATCCAGTTATTTTAAAATAAGAGTTCTGATCAAATTAATGTTAAGTGTTTTAGACAATGAAAACCAAATCAAAACCGATTTGATACTGTTTAAATTTTAGATAAAACATTAAGAAAAGAAAAGATGATAATTACACATAATGACTGGTTTAAAAAATATTACTGTAAATGCATATGATGTACACACATAAATATTTATAAGTGTGATAGATAGTTTAATAGAAATGCTTGATTATTTTTTTGTGATGGAGTATATGAAGATTACTTTATAATTTCATAACAACAATAGACTTCCTGTGTGATTTTGCTTTTATTAATTGAATGTCAGCTAATCTCCCCAACATATTTAATCATAAAAAGTAAAGAATTTATAATGCAATTCAAAATTTTTCAAATGCTTTTGCTAGAGAAATGTTTAACTTTTAATATAAATTTGTATGCATTTTCAGTATAACATTTGTATATCAGAAAAGCATTAACCTTATTTATTAATTTATAGCGAGAAAGAGAGCAAAATAGGGGAATTAAGTTCACATATAACATGATTAGTTTTGGGGACATAAATGTATTTGTTGTTAAAAAAATTTAATTGTTTATTAAATTTTTTCTTTCTCGTTGTATTCTATCGATGTAAAAGCTGTAATGAGAGTACTGTGAATATTAAGATGTGAAAATTTTACTGTGAAAAAAAAGCTATTCTCTAGTACATATTTTATATAATTAAATTATTTTACTCCTCACTTTACATAATTTGATTTTCACTATGAACCTTAAACTACATATTTGGATAAGAGTTTTAATTATAACCAGATAATGTTTGATAAAGTAATTGTTTAAGAAAAGTAGTGGGATTTGAGAAATCCATTGCAAATAAAGTTATTTGATTCTCACAGGAGCTTATGTGCATTTTCATCCACATTGTAAAAGCCTTAGTAAATATTGTTTATAATTGTTTGTATTAATCTAGGTTAATTGTTTTAAAATTATGAATTTTTTTGAAAAATTCGAAAATTTTGGAATTGAATTTTAAAAATTGACACATGTAAACTATTGAAAGAATTTTTGAAATGCGTTTCCACACAAATTATAAAATGTTATTTTACTTAATATCATCTATCTATTTATGTATATCTAATTTCAGAAATATAATACACACTTATAACATGAGCAGTTAATAGAGTGATGTTGAAATAAAATTCATTGTTCATTTATAGTTTAGTTAGTTTTTTAATTTAAATCTTAATTAATACATCTGCCATCAATTATAACTCTTGATGCTTTCGTTTCTTTGAATCTTTGACAAACTTCTGTTGTCATGTAAAACAATGAAATTTTGTCACAGACAACAAGTGTGAAAAAATTTAAAAATGTTTCTCTGGCTGCTGAAGAATTTTCTTACTTGCACTCATTTATTACAATAAGTTGTGCATTAAAGTAAATGCAATTAATTAAATAATGTATGTGTTAAAGGGGTAAATTGAGATTTTTTTTCTTTTGAGAAAATTTTATTTCAATTCTCAGGATTATATAGTATGTGCTCTAATTTGTGAACCAACTATTAATATTTGTTTTGACATAATTGTTCAGTTTCTCTTTTACTAATTTGTTCCATTTTTAAATGATATGTCAAGAGCTAATGTTATGTTGTTACTAAGTTGTTACTAATCATTTGTGTATTGTATAATTATCAAGAATTGTGAGTTAAAATCTGAAATTTCTTCAATTTTTCTTTTCTTTCAAGAATAATATTGTTATTGATCCGTACTAAATACATTAATATTTTTAACAAACTTAAAAAAAATAGTTAAACTTTTTTATATAAAAATTTGTCCATTTTTTAAATTTAAGAAGTGGACTATAAGACTTTCATATTTTAATATAAAATGCTGGTCTAAGACAGCTTTGAAAATTTTTCAGTTCTTTTTATTTTCTAAGTTTCATTTGAATACTTTACAAAACGGCCGCATTATTAATGTTAATTATACGAGACAGCTATACAAATTTTATTTCAGTATAATAGATTTCAATAAACTTTTTAATATTTTTTATTGTGTTATAGCTAGTGATTAAACAAATGGTATTGTTTTCAATCAGTGTCATTGTTTTCTTCTTATTTTCATTACAATTCTTTATTATACATTATTATCATTCATGGCACACCAGACTAGGATGGGCCACTGCCTTCTGAACAAGTTTCTTTCAGCCACCTCTGCTGGCAGCCAAATGTCTCTAATTTCTAGTCACAAAGAACCTACAGTCTTCTTCAACTGTATCCACCCATCTCAGCTTGAGTCTCCCTCTTCTGTTTTTGCTAAGAAAATTTCTACTAGTATTTTATTGTCTTTCCTTCAAATAACATCCCCAATCCAATTAAGATTGCCCATTTTAATGTAATGTACAACGTCTGGTTCCTTCTAGAATTGATAGATTTCTGTTGTATCTTCTGTGCCAGATACTGTTTTCTTTTGTACTTCCTAAGACACTATGCTCAAACAGGCCCAACAGCTTCTCCTCTTTTACTGTCTAAATCCAGGTCTCCAAATAATTGGTCAATACTGGATGGATAAGCTTCTTATAGGTCAGTAACTCTGTTTATGTGATAAAAAGTTACTTTTCAAAAAATGTCTTAGCCCGGAAAAGGCTTTGTTAGCTGCAGCTAAACGTCTTCTTAACTCTGAGGAAATGCCATTATTTTTTATTAACATTGAACCAAGATAAATAAATTCAACAACTGTGTTTCAAATTTATAATCCCCAGCAGAAGAATTTGGATATATTGGGTTTCATTTACATGGAAATATCTAGTTTTGTCTCCTGTTGGTGGTCTGGCGTCCCTCTCAATAACTTCAAAAGCTTCTATTAAGTAATTTTTATTTCTGGCCACCGGTGCGGTGTTTTCTACAAATGCCAACACCTTAACAGATTTTCCGAAGATATTGGCTCCTGATATTGACATAGACTTCCTGATGATTCTTTCCAGAAAAATTTTTAAATAAAAGGCATGAGTGTGCCCCCTTGTTTTACTTCCTTTTCAATGAGAAAATCTCTAGAAAGGTGTTCGTGGATCAGGACCCTGTAAAAAGTCGACTTGGGAGTCATTTTCAGCAAATTAATCAGTTTCATTGGAATATCAAAATCATGCATAGCCTTAAATAATTCATTGCAGTCTATAGAATTGTATGCCTCCTTGTAGTCAATGAACAAAATATGTAAATCAATATTAAATTCATGACATTTCTCCATTATTTGTCAAAAACCAAAAATATGGTCCATTGTGGATTTACCAGCACAGAATCCACAATGATATTCACCAACAATATTATCTACACAGTAATTTGGTAAAAACTTTGTAACAAATCCACAATAAGCTTATACTTGTGTAGTTTCTACATACTAAAGGATCGACCTTTTTGTAAATTGGACATAGCAAATTTTTAAGCCAATCCTCTGCCATCTTCTTAAATGACCAAATGCTCTGGATTATTCCATAAAAGACCTCCAACACCTCTGGTCATTCTTTTTATAAATCAATTTCAGGCGCTTTATTGTTTTTGAGCTCCTTAATAGCAAGAAATGTTTCCTGTCTAGTTGAAAGAGCCTGCTTCCTTGATCCATCTAAGATTTCTTTTTGTAAAATCTCATGAGACAGTATATTCATTATTATGTTTTCATTACCAAGTTTATGTCTATAATAGTTGAATTTAAGTTTAAAGTCTCTTCGACAATAGCTGACTCCTTGATAGAATGTACAATTGTTGTTCGTCTTGAAGTGTTCCACATTCTTGAATCTGTTTTCTTCAAACGCTCTTTTCTTATTCCTGAAAATCTTTTTCTTATACCTTTGTGCTTTACAGATTCCTCTATCAAATTCTTAGTACCATACTGCAAAGATCTTATATGCAACAAGTCATTGTTCATTTGCATCTTTACATTCTTCATCCCCCACAAATTGCTTTTTTTATTATTAAGTGTAGATATTTTTTATTTATTATGATTAGCTAACAAAAGTTTACCCTAGCTCAAAAGTTATAAGATTTGTGTATTTTATGAACAATAAATTGAAAGTGCATTAATTTGGCAATAGGAATTTTGAAATTGGCATAATTACGAATCTTTCTAAGTAATTGATTCCCAATGAATAACTATTAGCATTCATAAACTTTTAAGTGAAATTTTTATTTTTTATCTATAGAAAATGAACTGTCAAAAAAAATATATTCTTCAACTATTGCAATCCAGTTAATTCCTTTTCTATAAAATTTGAATGATAGTTAAGTATTTAAGAAATTAAAATAAAAGTTGTGCTACTTTTTGTGATTAAGTTCTATTTGATGTTATGGTATGAAAAAACTGCAATTGAAATTTTTATAGCAATTATATATTTTCTGGTATTTTAATAGTTTATTTTTTAAGTATTATGTGTTTGTTTATTTTGTTTCTATAGTTACTTAAAATATTTAACTAAATTTTCATTTGAAATCTTACATCAATATCTTACAAACTATTCAGAATCTTATTTTTCGACCTCATGTAACAGCAAAAGGAATACATTTATTTTCTATTTATTATCAAATATGTATGAGTGAACTTAATACTTTCATACTGAATACTAAATGCTAGAATCAATACTGAAACTTTGTAATTAAAGATAAATGAGTAGACAAAATTTATATATATACATCCATTCTAATGTTTTCTTTCCTTAATTTTGATAATGTGCTTTAAAGAATTTTGTTAAAACATTTTTAATTTTAGTGGACACATCAATTTACTGCTGCATAACAAAATTATTATTAAATAATGCATACAAAATAATTTTAATGTGCACACACTTTTTTTTACTATTAATAAAGCTTTTACATAAAAAAACATTTCAATTTCACAATAAATATTGTACTTATGTTCCTATATTTTCCAAAATGCATTTAATGTCATTTAACCATAAAAGGAATAGAAGTTTTCTACATGCAAATCTTAAATCTTTTAAGTTTTAGATGAAAATAAAACAATTTAAGGAAAACATGTATCAAGTGTCCAGTCCCCAGTCTTATAAAGACATCTTGTATTTGTGTTGCAAAGAAATATATGCATTTATCTAAAAGATTGATTTTTGTGTGTATTTAAGCTAATCCGTACTCATTAGCATAGTTGATCAAATATGTTAAACTAATTTACTCTAAGTATTTTGTAATTGGACTTCATAAATACCTCTGCCTGTTTTTTAATTGTATTCTATCTCACATTGCATTGAAATTAAATGTAAAACAATGTGAGAGGTACTGAAAATATAGTAATTATGTTGTACAAGTTTATGTTAAATTAATGTAATAAACATGGCTGTTTTTTTATTGGAAAATTTTCCCCTGATGCTTTGTTATAACTGAATGGAGTTTGATGAAACTTTTGCTGTATAAATATTAAACTGTATTGGGATGTGTGTGAAATGTGATATTGGGATGTGTGTGAAACGTCATAACAATTTCTGTTTTCATGATCTTAATTCTTTGAAAGCTGCTTGACTAAATGAGTTTTGCTTCCCATCTGTGTATTCACTTTTTTTTTAGATTTAGTTAATTTGATGTAGATACTATTATTCTTGATTCTTAATTTTCTCAATTACAACAGGTACTATATGTCAACAGTTCAGATTATTAATAAGGAAGAGACGACAGACCAGCTGTTATAAGCAACAACATTTATTTCATAAATAACACACAAATAGAAAATAATCAAACCTTAATGCAGGAATTTCAATATAATATTGTGGGTGTCGTTTTAACCCACGTCCTTCCTGTTTGGAATTCAAGTTCCATCGGCCGTTTGAACGCCGAGCTCAGGCGCAGTTGACGCGCATGCGCTTGCACCATACACCCTATTTTACCACAATATACGAGGATATAATGTATTATTCAATGTGTATAATGCACTTTATGATAATAGGCATTAATTACAATATGTTTTCCCCCTCAGAAAATGTTTTCATACATTTTAAATTTCAAACAAAACTTTGTTTCTCCAGTGTATAGAATATTTAACAATGAATTTTCTCTTCTATTTGGAATTGATACGATAAAATGCACAAATGATAAATGATTTATTGAAAACTGCAAGCAACTATTTTTCGTACAATTATTAATAATAAAAAAAATTCTAGTTAACTCATGTTTTTGTAATTTTATTTGTCTTTAATTTAATAATTTGTAGTTTAAAATTATTTTACTGATAAAAATGCGTTTATAAAGTAAAGGGTAAAAACATTACCTCTTGCTTCTTAAAAAAATAGATTGATGTTCAGTAACTATGGACCTGATATTTTTAAATATATTCCAAGTTCGTCAAATTTAACACTTCAATCACATCAAGTAAACTTGGTGAGAAACTGCATAAGTTGGCTGTAATTTTGACAGTAGTGCTACCTATGCAGTATTCTTTCCAAGTACTTTGTTTAAAATATTCCATTTATGATATTTAAAAATAATGTAACATAGACAGTTTGACATTTTATTTATTATTAATCGATTTTAATAAATAAATTATAATTGCTTTTATTTAGTTAAAAAATTTTGTAATACTTGTCATTGAATATTTATCTGACTTAAAATTATATTACTTGTGTATAAAATGTTTTCATTATTTTATTTTTAAAACATTAGATTTATCTCTGTAACATTTTCCATTATATATTACTTTAAGATTTATATAAGAAGAGGATATATTACTTTAAGAAATGTTCTAAACCGTTCTAAGAACTGTCTTCATGTATGATTTAAATTAATGAATTTATTTATGTAATTAAATATTATTGTTATTAAGAAGAATAAGATCATTCTTTTAAATTGAATATGAATACACTTAGAATGGTTTGAAAAATGCTAAAAGCAAGAATTTTCAGTTATCCTCATAATTAATATATTTATTAAAATAACAGTTTTACAAATATCCGTGAGAAAAAATGTGTTTAATAAAATATGAGCAAATGTTCGATGGTGAAAATAATGTTGAAGTTATTCACCTATAACATACAGCCAATGATTTTGCATTTCAGGTGTAACTTTATTTTTTATCATATAATACAGTTTACATTTATTTTACATATATTGAATTTTACATTACAACATTTTACATTTATTGAAATGAGATGTTTCATACTAAATACCAAAGTAATATACTGGTGTAATTAAAGAACGATAAAGTTCTGGAGACACTGCATACATTTTTTCTTTGTATCCTTCAGTTGTTTATTACACTGGTGGGTAAAACTTAAGCAACAGGTGGTTTTTCTGCCATAATTCCACGAGAAATCATCTGAGTGACATGAAATTCTGACATGAGACATATCATTTTGTACTTAAAAGATGACAAAAGATAGTTGCACAAAATTGAATACAATACATACAGTATGGAATAAAAAATATAGGCTTTATTGAACTCACAGTATCCCTGCACAAAATCATCTGTCCAAGAGGAACAATTACAAACAGATGTTCTTTAGTATGGGATATGCCCTCCCCTTACTGCAATGGTTGCTTCGTATCGTCTCCCAATACTCAGTACCAGATTGTCCAGCAATTCTTGCGGTAAGAGTGCCCAATCTTCAATCATCATCTGTTTCAGTTGCTGCGTGTTCCCCGGTTGTTGCAATTGTGCCACAATACGTCTCCCCAAAGCATTCCACATATGTTCTATGGGATTTAAATTAGGGGAGTACGTTGGCCAATCCATTCGGGTGATGTCTTCACTTTCCAGTAGCTGCTGAACAGCATGAGTCCGATGTGGCCGTGCATTGTCATCCATAAAAATGAGATCTGCTCCAATGGCACCTCGGAACAGACGCACATGGGGAAGGATTACCTCCTGACAATAGCGATCTCCAGTTACAGAACCTCTGTCGAAAATGTGGAGCTCAGTCCGACCTTTAACCCTAATGCCTCCTCAGACGAGAGCTCCATGACTACCATAACTGTCTCTTTCCGTTATGTCACTGGGATGAAACCGTGCCCAACCTCTCTCCAAATCAACTGGCGTTGAAAATAGCTTGTGGCACTGAAGCGACTCTCATCTGTGAAGAGTACGCAAATCCATTGATTAGATGTCCAGTTTTTGTGCTCTTTGTGTTTGTGTGTGCATCATTGTAAGTGGTGCCGCCGATGGCGAGCTGTCAACGGAATGTAGCGTTCAGGACGGCGGGCGAATAGGCCACTTTTGTGAAGGCGTCTGGCCACAGTAAACTGTGACACTTGTCGCCCCGTTGCTGTACACAGTTGCTGAGCAATAGCGCTTGCCGATTAGTTTCGGGTTTTTTCGCCTGCAGGACGATCATTCACTGCAGTTGTTTTCCTGAGGCGGCCACCACCAACCTTTCGAACAGCTGTACCTGTGGTTCTGATTGCTTTCCAAGCCCGCGAAACGACACTTTTGTTGATTCCGAACTCTTCAGCTACACTGGTCACACTACACCCCTCCTCCAGTTTTCCAATCACTCTTCCACGTGTGAAGTTGTCCAGGTGATTTCTTCGAGCTATATTTCACGGACACACTCACTTGCACTTGAAATGGAAGTCTTTAATTGCTCCTCTGTCCTTCCTTTTATTGTAGGCTTGAACTGCGCGCGCCGATCGTGTGCGTTTTGCATACACTAACGTCACCTCTGACGTTTTGTCACTGATATTTGCATACGCATGACCTTTCTATGTGTATGCAAATATCAGTGACAAAGTGATCAGTGATCAGTGACTTTCTGAATTACATGTTCATTGCACTTGATAGCAAGAACTCCTTTTATGCAATTTCATGGCTATCTGCTTAAAATTTGCATTGTTGCTTAAGTTTTGCACACCAGTGTATCTTCAGGCCCTCTACAGAATGTACATGGCTTGTGAATCTAGCAGTAGATGATTGTTTTTACGAACTAATTACTAGTTCCTGATGTGGTCCCTAAACACAATATTTATTTTAACACTCATTTACGAGCAAAAATTTTGAAAATATGTACTTTACGAACTCATTTTCATATATCATTTGCATATTTTGTTTGATTTTATTTTATAGCTGGGAAACTTGGATGATTTTATTGGAGATTCTTAAATTCTTTGAACTATGGATAACTTATGCGCTGCTGATATTGAAATTTCAGATTTTTTCAAACAGCTCGTGTTGAATTTCTCTTGCTTAATCTAACTCTTGTCTTATATCAGAGTTTACGTTTACGTTTACACCAGTGAACTTCCCTGTACCCAGCTCAAATGAGCTATACCAGTATGATGGAAGCCACTGGAGAGAAAAACGGAGCCGCTACAGAAGAACCCCAATTTTGCGACCCCGAGCTCTCAAATACTACCACACTAGGGACAATTAAATTAAGTTAACAATTCATTACAAATAATTAGAGGATATCAACAAGTATGTACAAAAATTTTTGGAGTAATAAAACAATATTATACTAAGTAAAAAAGAAAAAAGGAAAAAAAAAAAGAAAGAAACTGGTTGGTGAATTACATGAATATTAACAAATGGTGATTGTGCTACAAACTAAGTGAGAAATAGGGGGTAAATTACAAAATTTGTGTAAGATATGAAGAAGAGCTATGCAAAGTAAGGCAGAGTTTTAGGTAAATGGGTGAGGCAAGAGGATAGATATGACACAGGGTTGGAGGAGTTATTACTAGCTGGTGTCGTCATTGGAACCAAGTAAAAAGGCTTTCCTGAATAATTAGAAAATCCATGAGTTGGTTCAACTTTCTCCTGGAAATCTTGTTATTTAGGATTGCTTTCTTCCACACCACAATCCATCTGGTGGCTGGGCCTGACAGGTGCCAAGAAGCTGTTAATGGGCAAGCCGTGATGAAATGGAGAGGATCGCCAATATCTCCACAAGTGCAATTAGGTGAGACAGCCAGGTTCATTCGGTGAAAATACGTAGGAAAAGGGCCATGGCCGGACATAAATAGAATTTCATTTCTTGTCCAGCTTAATGGTTTCATTGAGACAGTAGGTTCCATCTCATGAATAAGGCGCCCTGTATTGGCATCCTTCCAGCTTTGTTGCCAGTTAACAAGAATCCATTTCTGACATTCTTGTTTGAGATGACAGCGTGGGAGTGGAACAATAAGAGGTTGGAGTGAGGATGAGGCTGCACTCTTCGCTTCCTTATCAGCTTCCTCGTTGCCTTCTGTTCCAGCATGGGCCTTAATCCATTTTAGTTGGATGGACAAGAAATTAACTAATTCAGCTTGGACAGAGCGAGCTATAGGACTTGTTGATGCTGGGTTGCTGATAGATTTAAGTGCTGCCTGACTATCTGACCAAATAGTTACAGGAAGTTGTTGCCTTTTTGCGAACTTAACAGCTTCTTTGATTGCAATTACCTCTGCCTGGAAAACAGAGTTCGCATTGCGGAGTTTCTGCTTCCATGTGTGGATTTTAGAGTTGTTTAGGTAGGCAACAAAAGCTGTGCCTACTCCTTCTTCAAGTTTTGATCCATCTGTAAAAATGTGTAGAGTGTCCGGCAAAAACTGCAGAGGGGTTGCCTCATCGTCTATTGTGACGAGCGTGTTGATATTAAAAAGACCAGGATGATTTGTATCCAGACTTAGTTTCGCCTCAACATCAGATGGTAAGGGGAGAAGAGGTTCTAGGCACTGAACTCCAGTCCTAGTGAGGTTGATGAGCTTTGCCTCTGCTTCAACTTTCAGATGAAGGGGGGAAGACCAGTAATGAGTTGTAAGGCTGAGGTTGGGGTAGTTCTGAAAGCACCAGTGATGCTAAGAAGGAACTTTCTTTGAATGGATGAGAGCTTTTGAGATGTCTTGGATGTGAGTGAAGTTCCCCAAACAGCAGCACCATGGCAGATCATGCGTTCAATGACTGTCTTGTAGAGCGTTATCCGGTAATGTTGGTTAATGCCCCATTCATTGCCTGCAATTCTGCGTAGTTTTCCTTGCAGAAGGAGCGCTTTATTGCCTTGGGAGATGATATGATTTTTGAAGTTAAGTTTTTTATCAAGGATCACTCCTAGCAGCTTGATATGGTCAGCTTTTTTAAGTCTGTGGTTTCCCCAAAGTATCTGCGGGCCACACTTTAGTTTTGCAACGAGCATGAATTTAGTTTTCTCCAGGGAAATGGATAGATGGTTTTCATCAGCCCATGCCTTGAAATGTGTAAGGGCTAGAGTTGAAACCTTTCCTAGCTTCTTTTCACTTTTGGCGCCAACAACGAATGTAAAATCGTCCGCAAAGGCTTGAAGGTGGATTTGGCTGCTCGTGTCAACATCTTTGCCAATATTGCCCCAGTTAAATTTCAAAGGTGCATCAGCGACAAGATTCCAAAGAATTGGGCCACTACAAGATCCCTGTGGGCACCCTATTGATTGGCTTCTAGAGGCAATGCCCATATTAGTTGGAAGTAGGACCGTTCTGTCGTTAAGGTTGTTGATTAGGAGGTTTGTAATATTGGCCGGGCTATTGGTGGCACAGAGTTGCTGCTTAAGTTTATAATGGTTTATATTATCAAAGGCTCCTTTTATGTCTATTGTGATAACTGCAGTGTGAAGATTCTGGCTACGAAGAGTTTGGATTTTCTTGGTGAGTGTCAAGAGGGCGTCATCGACAGAACGGCCTTGTCTAAAGCCAAATTGGTTTTGATGGAAGAAGCTGTGGTTTTCCAAATGAAAAGACAGTCTCTTAGTGGCAAGTTTTTCAAGAACTTTCCCAAGAGTTGGTAGGAGGGAGATAGGTCTATAGGAGCTGACATTAGATTTGTCTTTGCCTTCTTTATAAAACAGAATAATAATTCCAACCTTGAAGCACCGAGGAAAATAGGAAAGCGACAAGCATTTGTTAAACAAACTATGCAGGATGTTGGGAAATGACCTGTTGATGGTTTGAATAATAATATTGTCAATCCCATCGAAGCCTGGAGCTTTGCCTTTTTTTAGGGTGTTAATAACTCTCGCTATTTCTTGTTTGCTGAAGGGGACGTCATCTGTCGCAGTTACATTTGAGACAAAGGCTTGGCTGTGGGTAGTGGGGAAAAGTTTTGCTAGAATATTTTCTGCAATTTCCAGATCACTTCCCTTTTGGCTACCAGAAGAATCAACAAAGAGATGAGAAGGTGGAACAACCTCTTTGAAGATTGCCTTATAAACTTTGCCATAGGGAGAGCTTGCAGCACTGCAAAATTCCTTCCAGTTGTTCTTTTTTGTGCTTCTAAGTTGTTTGGTGTAAATTGCACGTTTGTTCTTATACTGTTGATATAGCCCCTCTTTATCTTGTGCTGTGGCCCTTTGATAACGCCTTCTGAAGGCTCGAAGTTCTTTTCTTGCAATCTGGAGTGGTTGTGTCCACCATTTAGGGGTTATCTTATGATTGGTTCCTTTGATTTTGTAACAAGAATTACAGCAAGATGTAATGGTAGCTTGAAGGGTCGAGGCAGCTTCTTCCAGTTCAGTGAAATTGTGGCTGTTAGTAATTGACTGGGTTAGATTATTGATATGGCGCTGGAGAAGTTTGCAAAATTTTTCATGTCCACCAAATTTGGTTTTAAACCTTTTAAATTGGAAGGAGGTAGTTCTATAGTTGAATATAACCTTTATATATTGATGATCACTTAAAGTCTCCTCGTCCAAAACTTCCCAAGTAATATGTTTAGCCATTTCAGCATTCGTGACCAGCGTTAAGTCTGGCCATCCTTGTTGAAATTTATTGGTGAAAGTTGGCGGGGAGTCTTGTGAGTTGAGAATAAAAAGGTCATTGGCTAGGATGAAATCCACTGCTTGTTCCCCTCGTGAATCATCATTGGGGTAACCCCAGATTTGGCAGTGGGCATTCAGATCTGCGCCAATGATAGTATTTCCTGAACAAGCAGTTCTAAGAGCATTATCCAATTCACTTAGAGTTACGGAAAGGTCTGTAGTTGTGGCCACAGCTGAACTCCTTGCTCTGTGGTTTGGAGGAGGGTTGTAGGCTGAAATTATGTTCAAGGAGGCCTCCTCGAAGGTAACCCTAATCGTTACTGTTGTTTCTGAGCTGTGGAGGAGGGTTGGTTTAAGTTTCTGGGAAGTGCAAATTATTGCTGCCTTGTGGTTGATTGAAGACCAGCAAGACCAATTCTGGGGGATGCATGAAATTCTACCATCCTGTAGGAAAGGCTCTTGTAAAATAAAAAGATCAACCTTATGGTCTTCTGCTGTAATCCGGAGGAGATCCATAGGCGGCTTTGATTTCCTGGTGTTTATTTGAATGATCGTGAGAGGGTCTTGAACATTTCTGGTGAAATGCGATTGGATAAGTGGATCGATGGAATGATTTATGGCATGTGGATTTGCGAGAAAATTACTAAGTTTTGAGATCATATTCTGAGTTTTGGTCTATTGGTCAGAAGATTGCATCTTGGATGTGAGTCTAAGTATCTCTGCGGTTGCTTTTTGAAGTTGGCGTAGGTCGTGTTGGAAACAACATCCTGCACTAAATTGACGTAATATGGGCAGTTGGGGTCTGCTGTAGTATGGTCAGTATGGAACTTTGTTCTGTATCTCTTGTTGGAAGAGCTGCAGTTGATGCAGTGGAGCGTAGAAGCTCTGCATGTCGTCGTTGTATGCGATCCTCCACAGTTTCCACAGTAGGTATGATGAGTACAGTCTTCCTGTTCGTGCCCGAACCTTTGACAGTTGAAACAGCGGATAAGGCCGTAGTGTTCTTTAAATCTATAGCACTTTCCCCTGTGCCAAAGGGTGCTGCCATTAATGACCCTAAAGGCCTCAGGTTGAAGGACCATTACCAGATTGTATCTTCGTAAACTGCGTCTCAAGCAGTGGAATCGCACAATTTGGTTTTCTTGGATATACTTGCAGCTATGCAAAAGGTGGTCCATGAAATCAGTTGGGTGTGTGGTTTCCGGAAGGCCTTGGATCACCACTCTTGGAAGCCTTAGCACATTGATGTTAGTAGGTTGAGTAACCTTTGCTGGGCGCTGTGAGATAGGTGCAAAGGATTGAGGCTTTGTAGTCCTTGTTTGCTTTTTGACTACAGTGGCGAAACTTTCTCCGCAGAATTTGTGCGAAACATCTTGTGCACTAGCTGTTTTGCTAGCCTCTTGGATGTGTCGCTTGCTGTTTCGTGTTCCTGAGGAATATTCATTTTTATTATTTTGGTTTTTCTTTGAGCCCTTTAAAGAGGTTGGTTTTGGCAACATGTTTTTAATGCTGAAAGTTTGCACAGCTTTTTCCTCCAACTTTAGCTCACTCGTCTGTGTAAGTTTGTTGTTCGTTTCATGAACCAGTGAGACTGGGCTAAATTTGTGCTCAAGAAGATGTAGCAAAGTGTTAAGTTCTCCCCGAATAGAGAGTGGTAAATACTGTTTATTGTAACGAGAACCTGATTCAATCAACTCCCTGCACCTATCTAAAATGTGCTTAGGTGTATTGTAAGACATCCTTTGCCCTTCGCAGCCCATTTCTATTCCAGCATGATCAACAGCTTCCAATGCAGTTGTAGGGTTAACATTTCCCTTCGCATTCTTGTCTTCGTTTTGAGAGCAGTCTTTGGCTGTGCGTTCATTGGTAATCTTTTTTACCATAGTCAGGAAAGTCAATGAAGAGACAAGTGACCCAGATGCCATAGTTTATCTCCGCTCATCAATCTGTGCATCTTGTAAATAAATTAATAAAATAAAAAAAAAAAATAAAAATAAAAACAGATTCCTGTGCTATAGAAATATAAATGATGTACATAGTAGATTTACAATTTAATTTTTTTTTTTAATAATGGTAATAATTGTAATAAAAATATATAAAATTAGTTTCAGTAAAATTCCTAGGTAAAAGATCACCTGCGTTGTATAAAATTTAAAACACAACTTTTCCAAATTTAATTAGGAGCTGAAATAAACTAGGATTTAATATTAATAAAAGAATTTTACCCCCTCCCTTTTTTGAAGTATTGTTTGAAATCGATTAAAATTATTAATTTACGTAGATTTTTTTTTTCAGTGAAAGCCAAATTAGTATTGCTCTTTATTAAGTGTGGAAATTTGTGGGTAAATTCTAACTAAAGAATATTGGAAGAGAAAGATAGAGAAAAATGATAAAAAACAAGGAACAAAAATTCGCTATGGTGAATTGGTCCTATTAATCCTACCAAGCGCAGAACCTCCACCGCAACTATTTCCCAAGCCCACATTAATAAAACAAGTAAATAAGATTTAATATGAAATCATTTACAATAATATAATCATTAAAATAAGAAAGAAATTAATTTTTTTTCCTTTTTTTTATTTTTTTTATTTTTTACAAAGAAATTATAAAATTAAAATTATAATTGAAAAACAAAAAATGAAAATAAAGCATATAAAAGTTTAAAAACTTAACTAATTTATTATTAGTAGAGTGAATAAGATGATTAATAGATATTAAAGTTTAATAATTGAGTGGGGTTTTTATTCACTTAATTTTTATTTATTCATTCAATAATTTTTATTAGTAGTTCTTGTTCATAAAGTTAGAAAACTATACTTCTTAAAGGCATGAATTGCCTAAAAAAAAAAAAAAAAAAAAAAAAAAAAAAGCTTAGCTAAGGAGGCAAAAAAGTTGAAGTCCATATTGTCAAAATCAGAAAGAAGTTAAAATGCCAAAATAAGATTTAAAAATAAATAAATATAAATAATATAAAAAGTATAAAGATTAAAAATGAAATTTACTTCCCTAATTTAGGCTTAGCTGGTAACAAAAGAAAGTTAATGTCCAAATAGTGGACTATAGATAAATAAAAAAAATTAAATTAATATTAGATTAATGACTTCTAATGACCTTATTAGAAGCATACTGTAAAATTAGGAACTTAAAAAGCAGTCCCACATCTTTACGATTATTAGAAGCTGAGAAAAACGCTGATTACTATTTAATAAATTTAATTAAGAGGAAATTGGTAACCAAAGGGTTAAAGGAAAACGAAAAAGGGGGACCTGTGCATGGGTGAAAAAGTGGACTTGGAAAATATCATAGTAGCAATACATATACTTAGGGGAGGAAAGAAGAACCGTTGGTGGAATTAAGAAAAATACAAATCCTAAGATACACTAATTAGGCCATAAATCATTAAATTATAATTATTTTTTAAAAATGAAAAACTTATTTTTATTCACAGGAATCTGTGTCGAATTAATATAAAAATATTGGAGTGAAATTGTTAAAAATTTAATTTTTATGGCGGTTTTAAAATGAAAGAAACTTTTAGAAAAGGTAAAATAAACAAAAATACACGTGAAGGAACGAAAATTAAAATATTTTTTGAAAGTTAACTATTGCAGATACATTTAGAAACAAAACATTTTTAGAAACCCTAGACTATTCACTCCAAGTTAAAATTTAATTTAGAATGATAGGACATCTAGATCCGAAGTTATTAATAAATAGTTAAGAAATTAGAAGAAATTTCAGCGAAAAACTAGCAAAAACATGAATTTTACATTTATTAAAAGTTTAACAACTCCGGATCCAATTGTCCTATCAACACAATCTATATAACAAAATGCACTGAATCAATGTGCGGAACTAAATAATACGACATCTGGGCACTTACCTGTAAATTTAGCCACTCATAATGAGATTAATTGCTGCCATGAAGTTGAAATAAGTCCAATGCTTCTGATGTAAATTGTTGAAAATAAAAGTTCTTGTTATCCAAAAAGCAAACAATTCACAAGGTTGATAGAGCGATAAGTTTCACACTGATCTGCAGTGCAATGGTAATTAAATAGTTAATTGCGGTTGCTTAATTAACGATACTGTCAAAGTCACACAACTCCGTTGCTGGGGGTGAGCGATCGGTTGCTAGGCAGTCTTTGTTAAAAGCGCAGTAGCATCATATTACATAGTAGGAAAGCTTTCTCGCTTAAATGCTAATAGCTCCTTTCATTATTCAAGAAATCACTTGAAATTTTTACTGATGATGTAAAATGCAAAACTGCATCGATTGATGTAAAAATTATTTAATAGACCAATATTTTTACACTAAGTTAGCGGCAATGAATCGGAGCTTGGCGAAAACGCGTCTTTCTCCCTCCTTCCTTCC
>JAJQOW010002008.1:0-27111 GCA_037975125.1 Latrodectus hesperus | reverse complement strand
CAAGGCTCAGAGTTGTCCTGATATTCCTGAAATTTCTGATTTTTTAAAAAACGTCCTGAAATGTCCTTATTTTTCAAAATAAATCCTGGAATTCCATAATTTTTTATTATATTCTTTTGAAAGTTTAATTTTAATTAATAATTTTATATTTTTCAGTAGTAAATTTTTCTTACAGAGGAATATATTTTTTCTTTCAACTGCTTTCTATGCAAGAAGAAAGAGAAAAATTTTCCCCTTTTTTGTTCTCTTTCAAACCGGAAATAGGGGTGCCATACATTCGTCTCCGCCTCGTTTTCAGCCATAGTTCATGGATGCCTGACGTCAGAAAAAATTAGGTTTGGGTTTTCCATTAAATTCTATTTTCTGCCTTTACAGACAAAGATTCTGATTTTAGTAGTGCACAACTATTTACAATGATGGGGAAATTGTGAGAATTATTCGCCTACGTTTATGCGCATGCGTGAAATGCTAATCGTACCATTTTGAAAGATTTTGAAGGGTGTTTTGAAGAATGTTTATTAGCAAGCTCATTTTATTTTTTGAAAACAATTAATTTTCTTTTAAAAATGCCAAGGAAAACAAAATTTTCCGACAAATGGTTGGAACTGCAAGATGGGAATAAATGCCTAATCAAGACCTGGTGCCGAAGTGTTGACGATGTTCATTTTGCGGAGTGCTTCGTATGCAAAAGCAAATTCAGAGTTTCAAATATGGGTTTTAGACAAGTGCTTGCTCATGCAGATGGATTAAAACACAAAAAAGCTGTGAACTGTTACAAGAATCAAACACTATTTACTATCAAGTCATCAACTTCATCTGAATCCTCGACATCGACTGTAGTAGTGAATAACAAATAATGGCTTCCCAAAACAATATCAGAGAAAACCATTAAAGCTGAAACCATTTTAGTTTTGGTGGCAATAAAAAATAATTATTCTTTTTCGTCTTCGAATGATTTAGCTAACATTTACGGAGAAATTTTTGATGATTCCTCCATAGCAAAAAATCTCAAATTATCTGACAAAAAAGTCAAAACTGAGTAAGCAAAGTTTACCAGTACTAATTGATTTGGGTACATGTTGCTTACACATAATCCATGGAGCACTACGTAAGTGTATTGATAAAATTGATTGTAATATTGATGGATTTGCTATAGATATTCATAAATTTTTCAAAGTATCTCCTGCAAGAAGGGAAGATTATCATTCCTTTCAGTTAGAAATACTGGAAGAAACTTTAGCTAGTCATAGTTTCCTTCGTCATGTTGAGAGCCCTTGGTTAACTTTGGGCTCAGTTTGTGATAGAATTGTTGAGCAATATGATGTTCTAAAGGAATATTTCATTGTTAAAGTACCTAAAGAGTCGAAATCTCCTCTTTCTGATAGACATCTTCGGATTATAAAACATTTGAAAGACCTAAGACTCTGGCATGCATTATATTCAGAAATCTCATGCAGAATATGCATCATATATGGAAAAATCAAAAGATGTAACACAATTAGACAAGAAAAGAAAAGATGAGGAAGATGTAGAAGCTGCTTGTGAAAAAAGTTTAAGTAATCGCACCTATTAGAAAAAATTAATGAACTTGAGAAAGAAAAGAAAAATTTGCTTGATAATCTGTGTGTAGCTCAAAAACTTTTGGATGATACAACTAAAAAAATAGCATGTGCTATCAGTGATGATAATATGAGTGATGTGAAAGTTGGACAAATGATGCTGTCTGCTGCTAATGCAGAGATTGCATCTGTGAATGATAAGTTTAAAAAGTGCTGTGTTAAATTATCGGAATTAAATGCTAATGCATCCAGTTCAAAATGAACATTAGTCAATTATACATAAATTAACTGTTAATTTAAAGCATTTATCATATAACTTATTAATTTTCAAAAAATGTTCAGTATAGAAAGTTTAAATTTCTGTATCATTTTTCATATTGTTGTATTAAAAATAAAAAAACTCAGAATTTATTAAATAGTTTATTCCTTTCTAAAATGTATTTTATGCATAAAACAGAAATTAATATGTAAAAGTAACATTGGTTTTGTTTAATTATTGAAATATGTCCTGAAAAATGTCCTGATATTTCTTGAAAATAGCATCCCGAAAAAAAATTTCTGTACTCCTACCCCTGTGACTTTTTATGCCTTTGCATACTTTTTAATATGAAACCTACATTTTGCTGTTATGTAGTGTACTTTCATTTTGTGTCATTTGCTGTACATTGTAGTTTCTAATTCTGGTCGATTTTTTAATGTATTTATTTAAAATGAATATATTTTAATGTTAAATCAAAAATATTTCTTACTTTTGCCATTGTATAATTTTTATTTTTTATTTTTTTCAGGTTCTTCAAACATTATTGCAACCACTGTGGGAGTCATTTGTTATCCTGGATCGAGTTCTGTATTTCAAAGAAAAATCGATTGATGTTGAAGTTATTGCTATGTGGGATGATTCTATCTCAAGTAGAAATCTAGCTTTGTGTGCTTATAAAAGATTTTAAATCTGAAACTTTAATCAAATGATTTTGATTAGAAAACTAATTTGATATGTATGTTTTGTTTAAAAATAGGAGCTTATAGTAATTAAGGAATTTTAACATAACTGAAATTTTGAATTATAGACTGTTTTGAAAATCAACAGTGAATGCTACTGAGCATAAAATAACTCTGATCTGGAAAACTTAAACTTTTCTAGGGGTGAAAAAATCACTGAATGGCCCATGTAATTAAATGTGAAATAATGTTTTTGAGAATTTCTATTTTGACTGATTATTAGAATAAGAGTTATAAATGTTGCACAATTTAAAGCAACATGTGGAATAAAATTTTTGTTTTATTGCATTGTTATAAATGTGACTTTTTATACATTTATTCTTGATTTGAATATGTATTGTTTATGAATTGCCTTTTGTTTGTCAATAATGTTGAAAGTCTTAAATTAATAATGTTTCCTTCAAAAAATATGTCAGAGGAACATTTTTTCTAAAACTACACTTTTGTTTCCATCTCATTTCCAAAAATTGATGGAAATTTAATAAATTTAGCAACCAATATAAGATTATTAATGTAAATTAATTATTAAATAAATGTGTGAGGAAATTTTATAATTTTTAAGGAAAATGAATGCTTTATTTTATATATTGTCACATATGATATTTTATTTATTATTTTGAATAATTTCAATATTTTTATATTTGTGATTATAGCATAGCAAAGTAAATTAAAGGCATTCTTAAGAATATTGCTAACTTTCTTTCTACAATTAGATAGTTTAAATTTTAGAGATTCATTTTATTTATAAATTATTAAGTAATTTAAAATTTATATTTTAAAAATAAGATAAGCAGTTTTCATGAAATGTATTTGAAAGAATATATCAAGAAATGGAGAAACAATTAAAAAAAATATTTAAATTCATTTGCTGTGCATTAAATGTTTATATAATTATAGTAAAATTGATTTGATTTACTTATGAAAGATTAAAATGCTAGTTTTGTATGTCATTGTTAATTTTTTTGTCATATTTAATGAAAATTTAATTCAAATGAAAATAAGTAAAGAGTGATTTTTCTGACATTTATATGCTGTGCTTTAAATGATGTTTATATAATTGTATTATAACAAAATTGATTTGGTTTACTTTTTAAGGATTTAAGTGTTATTATATTTCAGTGTTAATTTTTTGCATTTAATAAAAAATATAATCTAAATGAAGATGAGAATGATTTTTACCCTTCATTTTTCTGACATTATTTTACTTTTAAGATTATTTAATTCAGTAATTTTGAGGTATATCACTGAATATTCAATGATATATGCAAAATATATGATATGAAATTATTTTTCATACCATGCAAATTTAATGTAGTTGCATGTTTTTTTTAAATGTAATCAATCATAAGAAAAAATTATATCTCCTTTGATTTCCTTAATCAGAAAAGTAGTTTTTAAGATATTCTTATGTTATAAAAACTAACAATTTCATTGCTTACAGTGAACATATTCAGGTTAATTAGTATACATCAATATATAAATCCAAATTTGTAACAAGTAAAAGTTTGTATTGATCCAATATGAAGTTGTTCTTTTACACTTAAATTCATGCACAATCAAACGTTTTTTTTAACCCTTTTTATATAAAAAATATTCATGATTTTTTTAAAACATTCATGTTTTTCTATAAAAGACATTGATTATAATAGATATCCATAGCTTAAGTTACCAATAATGAAACATGGGCAACTGCTCATTAATTGTAAGTGAAAAAGTTTTGTTAAATTTTGTCATCTTAAGAATATTTAAATATTTATTAAAGGAAATTTTTTGGGGGTTGAGAAAAATTTACAATTTCTTTTATGCATTGTTTACAGTCATTTTTATAGATAAGACGAAAGAAAGTTCATCAGCTAATGATTTATGATATTCTTATAATTCTTTATAAATGCATAATTTTAAACAAATGAAGGTATAATAGAATTCATATTTGACTTTGAAGTTTTATTTTTGTTCAGGAACAATCTATAATATATTTCAGGTCTGTTTGTGCTCTGGGGAAAGCCCGGAATTCGGGGATTTTGAACTTCGATACCCGGAAATTCTGGGGATCGTCATTCAAAAGGAAGTAGGAATAATAATGAATTATTTATTTTGATCTGGGTAATTTTGTTTGCTTTGAAAACAGAAAACGCAATAATAGGTCATTCAATACTTCATAATTGTAATTTTACATTTCTCCCCCCTTCTCGAAACTCCAAAATGTCAGTAGTAAGTCCGTAATAGTTTCCAGGGATTTTTGAGGTCCCACAAACACCCCTGTATTTAAAAAAATACTTATTTATTTAAAACAGGTTATCACATAAATATTGCATAAAGTTAGATTATCTGGATTAGTGTTTCTCATCCACTGTACTGCAGCACTTTTGTATGCTGCCAGATTTAGAAATATATAAAGTAAAAATTATGATGCTTTTTTATTACATGTGAAGTTTTTTTTATATTAAAGAAAAGTACAATAGGAAAACTTTTTTTTACAGTTAAAAACTTTTTATCTTCAATAACATTATATTTTATAAAGTGAAATATTTGCTCCATATAAGGAATTTTCAAGTGTTCCCAGTATTTACAATTACAGTTTTCTGTATATTATTTGTGTGGATTTAGATTTTCAATGTTAACCACAACATAAAAATGGAAAAAAAAAAGATTGAGACTGTTAAATATTGAAGACAGTATGAGAATAGTATTGTTATTTTTAGTACCAAATGAAATTGTCAAAAAATATCAAGCTAAAATTTCTCATTTAAAGTATTTTTAATATTACATTGTAATTAATCCTTTTATAATTGTTTTTGTAGTACGTATTATATTATTTTACATTTAAAATTATTAATTAAGTAAACAACTTTTAAACTTATCCTTTTCTTTGTATGCCACCAAATTTCGAAATTTTAAAAGTGTGCCATGGCAAAAAGGTTGAGAATCATTAATCTAGGTATTTCAAATACATGATAATGCTTCTGAAAATGTGTTATGTCTCCTATCCTTACCTTAGCAAAATTGTTTTTTGAAAAAAGGGACTGGTAAAACACCACTATCAGGTAATATAATTGGTATGTTGAAAATTTTTAAATTGGAAATATAAATTAAATTATGTTTTACAAAAAGGATTTTTTATTGGCCTTACTTTTTCTTATCATCAATAAATTAAGTTATTAATATACTAAAAGCATAAATTGAATTTTTATTAATAGTATGAAGAACAGTAACTTCTGATATGTGCAAAGAATCATGTGGCAACCTATCAACAGCAGTAGAAGAAAGAGGCATGTTTTGTATTACACACAATGGAACACCATGAATAAATATAAAATCTTTTTAAAAATGAGATTCTTTAGTACGCAACAATATGTTTAATTGGTAAAAGTGTTTTAGTGGATAAACTCATTTGAGGTATGGTTACTTATGAAAGAATCGGTTAAGAAGGTTACTATATTGTAATTAAGTTGTTTGTGTTAGTTAGAAAATTTAAAAAATCTTGCTAGGCACATTTGATGTCACTCCTGTTATATAAATCAATAATAACTATCGATTTTATCAGTAATAATAGAAGTGTAAACAAAGTAAAAATCTAATGTATGTATTAACAATATATTTTATCTAGTATAACTATGAAAACAGTTTAAAGTTTATTGTAATAAATTAGATTTTAGCAGTTATTCAATATCTGTATTAAGTAAAAGGTAATCCAAAAACAAACTTCCAGAATTAAATTCTTTGATATATGAATTTCAAATATATTGTCTATTACATAAACTGCTGTTCCTTGGAAAAACTAAAAGATTTGACTGCTTTGAAAAACTAATCATTTTTATTAAAGCAAAATTCTTGTATTGGGTTGTTCGGAAAGTCATTTCGTTTTTCCCACCTGGATCAGCTTTTTACTAGTAAAAACCAACAATTTTATGACTGTGAAATCGTGCTACTATCAGAAAGATGGTAAAAGCTATTGGATTAGAATGGACAATATACAATGCAATACGATATTTATTCATTATACGTTTTTTATTTTCATGAAAAACGAAATTACTTTCCAAACAACCCAATAGTTGGAAGACCAGAACTACTTATCAACTGTGGAAATTGATTGAGTCGGATACTAAAGGAGAATGTGTCAATGCTACAAGGTCAAACAGTAAAACATTGATAGTCGATCGCTATGTCGTTTCACAGCTGTGTGGGAACAATGATACGCAGAAAACGTCCAGACAAGTTTAAATCCAATCAAACCATCTACGTAGACGCTGATATCCTAATAAATGCAAGAATCATTTATTTTTAAATGGGTTGAAAAAAGTATGAGAGGAACATTGATGCGTGGAAGACGCATCCAGACAAGTTTAAATGTAACTAAACCATCTTCGTAGTTGATGTGGCATCATCCTAATAAATACAAGAATCATGTTATTTTAAAATGGGTTGAAAAATAGAAATTTAAATTAGAACATTGCAATTTTTTTAATTGGTAAAAGTAATTCGTATCTTCGAAAATCACGAATGTCTCACAAAGCGATCTGAAGAAATGGAATTTATTTTAAACTTCCACTGCAATATATATATATATATACACACGCATGTATTGACATTGAATTCAATTATTTTTTCTTTTAAACCTAGTACAAGCAGTATTTAAATTGATCATGAATCAACGTAAATTCAAAATAATATAATGTGCAGCATTACCGTTTATCATAAAAACGCCTTTCACCGTTACGCGTTCATATTTGTCGGTAATATATAATTTTCAACAAGTAAATATTTATAAATGAAGTCAAGTGCACTCTTATCTTTATTTGTTGTTGCAGTAGCATAACTTCCCTGTGCTTATCTATCTTACAGTTGAGCTCTACCATTTCGGTGGAAGCAGCTGAGTGTGCATTTTCAGAAGCAGAAGATCCCCAATGCATGACCTGCCACCTCTACAGGTATTGTTTCTCTTAGAGGACAGAATGACATCGAGCTATTGAACATGCCTCAGCCACCTTTAATAAATATGAAGGATCTTAGTTTATGTTGGTATTCGAATTTATATTGTTGATGTCGTGTGACAAGTGCAAAAAGGACAAGTCATATGCTACCAAAGGCATGGAGCACTGCTCTAGTCATATCTTCACTTTTTCCGTATAAAGGGTGTCATGGCAGCAGTTAGGGTCGATGTTGAAGAGGGTTGAGGCAACAGAGATGCCTCGGATCCAGCGGAACTCCTGTGCAGTGCCTGCATCATGCGTAGGTTCTAGATCCGTCTGGCATAATTTTCATACCCCTCATGTGCCCATTCCGCATTCTGCTGATGGTAGAGGTGGTACCACGGTCAGGATTAAGCTCCGGTAGGCACCATTTATTCCGTATTCCCCCGCAGAGCTGATGCCTTGCGACGGCGTTTGCATCGAAGCTAGTGGTAGTCGTGGGAGGGGGTTGATATTCCTAACTTTCTTGGCGAGGGAGTTCGCTTGTTCATTTCCTTCGATGTTAACATGTGCAGGGACCCAATCATAAAGGGGTTTGCCATTGCCTCGGGAGGTTAGACTCCTGCCGTGGTCCGCGGAAGATATTTTATTTCCCTTCTACCACCCACTGGAAGACCAGTGGAGGCGTTTTCCTATCCGCCACCTTGGGGACGCGCTTTCTAGGGGTTACAAGCTCTCTCGAGAGATTTGAACTTATTATTTTCCGATTGACCAACGTTCAAACCAACCAGGCCACGGCAGTCAAAGTATTTTAATTTATTGTTTATAAGAAAGGAAAGCGAAAGTGAAGCGATCAAGTATTAGAGAGAATAACGAAAATTGAAACGATTTACTATTATTACGCATAAAGTTGATAAAAATAAAATTACAAACTTTGGAGTAGTATACTTGTCGAGACTATCAAAAACTTTTTCTTTGGGTATGCTTTATTAAATAATATCATACATAAAGTATTGAAAAATTTGTTGACAGATTTCTTATGAATCAATGCGAAACATTCGTTTTAGAAAGGGCGAAATGTTTGGATTGACAGTCATATGTTATCTAACAATAAATTTTATGAAAAGACGTAACAAATGATCAATTTCACTTTTTTCAACATATACAAGAATCTATCAACCTACTACTCAAGCATGCGAAAGTACACTATTTTTTATAAATTATTCGCATCAAATTTCTTTATCCATATTTACCTCTGTAGATTCTACTTTCTCTAGAAATCTATTACCTATATGTACTGCTTTTTTCCCCTTCTATTCGCATACAATTAGTTGTGATTTTTTTTCATTTTTTGAAAAAATTTACAACCCCCTTGTTGACATAAAAGATTCATAGATTGGTAGTCTTTTATTAGAGAGCATTGTGTTTTACTCTTTTGTATCATAATTATGATATCACATATCTTTCTTGCTGTAATTCTGTCTCAAAATATAATTTCATAAAAACCTTTTTAAATTATGTAGATTTATATAACTGAAAAGAATTTTCTAAGACTGCCTGGCTTTGTAAACTAATTTCAGTAATCTGAATGATCTTTTCATTATTCTAAACTTTTAGTATGTCATTTTGTTTGTACTTTGACATTCACTTAAATGAAGATAAAAGGGATTTTACTCAGGTTATAGAAACGACATAAATTCATTTTGTCTCTTACTGTCAGATTATAGGATTTTTATACTCCTTAACACCACTTTGTTCTGATTACTGTTAGTAGTAGAAAAATAAGCGCCTCATACCACTTTTTTTCCTATGACCTAATCGAACCAGAACTTTTAAGTACCTTTTCTGACTTCTCCGATGCTGAAAAATTGATTAATTCAAAAATACATTTTCCTCTCCTTTATTTGGTTATTTAAAAACGAAATTAAATTATTCATTTCTTTTCTGAAAAATAATGTATTTATTCCATATTTTAAATAAAAACAATGGAGTAATTAAAAATTTAAATTTCTTCACACAATTTAAGCACGGATAGAATCATTTTTGCAATGGCGCCATCTTGTGAATATAAATCCAACTTAAAAGACGAATGCTAGTAATGAAAAAATGCGATCAGAGAAATATACAAATTCCTTTAAAGGATAAAAAAAAAAAAAAATAGTATACCGTATTTACGCGAATCTAATGCGCATGGTTTTTGGCCAAATGTATTCAAAATTGGGGTGCTCATTAGATTCGAGTGCAAAATCAGCAGTTAGCCGATGACGTCAACCAAATTTAAATCATTACAATGGATTACTGTATTTCTCGACTACATTTACCGTTGACACATTATTGCATAGAGGATACAAACTGCAGAGTTCGTAGTCATGAAATGGAGGGCATACAAAGAAGAATGCCATATGACGCTACTTTTAAGCGTAAATTAATTCTTTTTGCTGAAAAAAAATGGCAATAGAAAGGCAGGTAGAGAGTCCAACATCGCTGAGAGCAATGTTCGCTTGTGGCGGCAACAGAAATTGGCACTGTTTGCAACTAAAGCTAATAGAAAGAAATTCACTGGCCCTCACAAAGGAAGACACCCTAAAGTTGAAGAAAAAGTATTGGAATTTGTACGTGTAAGGAAGAAGAATGGGCAACCTGTGACTAGTAACGCCATAAGAAATAAAGCAAAAGAGGAGGAGGAAGTTCTTATTATACCGAAATAAGAGTTTAATCCTAGCCGTGGATCGGTTTATGAAGCGGATCTCTAAGACGCCGAACAACAGTATGCCAAAAGCTTCCTGCAGATTTTGAGGGAAAACTACTAACATTTCAGCGGTATATCATCACACTTCGGAAGGAAAAGAATTTTTCAACGGGGCAAATTGGCAATGCTGACGAGACGCCAGTTTGGTTTGATATATCTTGTAACTACACCATTACGGAGAAGGGGACTAAGGAAGTGGTGATCAAAACTTCGGGATGTGAAAAAGAACGCGTAACAGTGATGCTGATAATAACAGCAGACGGGTGCAAACTTTCGCCTTTCTTAATCTTCAAACGGAAAACATCCCCTAAAGCCCCTAAGAATGAAAAGCTGTCCCCAGATGATGTCCTGATTCGAAACCAAGAGAAGGGGTGGATGACGTAATCATTAATGCTTGATTGGCTCCGAAATGTATGGGAACGCCGTCCCGGTGGGCTGCCCAATCCACCATCAATGCTTTGGACGTATTTCGCGGTCATCTCACCGACGACGTAAAAAGAAGATGCACAGCCTAAGCAGTGATCTTGTTAGCATTTCTTTATTAATGACGTCTGTGTTACAACCCCTGGACGTTAGTATAAATAAACCTTTTAAGGGGTACGCTCAGGCGAAGAACGAAAAATGGTTTTGTGAGCCAAACCGTGAATTGAACCCGACAGGAAAAATTAAGCGTGCTGCACTGCACATTGTTGCACACTGGGTTTCTGTTGCCTGGAAAAGCATCGAAGCACCAATGATTGTGAAATCTTTCAAGAAATGCTACATTCAAATTCATTGAATGGCAGTGAAGATGACGTGCTCTGGAACGCCGAGGGTGATGATGAGGAAAGAAGAAATGAATCTGCATCTGACAAAGAGAGTTGCGAGTAATCCAGTGATGAAAACATTAGTGAATAAAGACGTTTACTATTAATCACTGATTGCAGAAACTCTTAGCTAGACAGAAATGTTGCGATTTATTTCATGTTCATATTTTACGATAGGTACCGTATATACGGTAGTGGTAATTAACAATGATTATTTCATATAGCAATAGCCCACTAATAGGTTAATTCTATGTTCTGCTACTTTATGTATAAATCCATTGTTATATAAAATATGGTATCTAAATTTAAATAAAATTATCATACCACTGATTGATAGTTTACATACAAATCCATTGTTGTATAAAATAAGATTCAATAAATTCCTCATACCATTGATGCGCATTACATTCGCCGACAAACAATTTTTTTATTATTTAAAGTTTCAAAATGGGGATGCGCATTAGATTCGCATAAATACGGTAATTAAAATAATTGAATCCCTTAATAGGGTTTTAGAGAATTACAGCATGAGCTTTTTTCTTAATTAATTATTCCAGTGATTTTGGAGCATTCTAATTTATTTATGAATATCATAAAATATAAATATAAGGTTGGAAAATGTGGTCTTTTAGTTTAAGTAAATATCGCAAACAAGAAATTGCATACTACTTGATTTCTACTACCCCCGCGATAAACCGTCAAATCATATACAAAAATAGCCAAATGAGCCCTCCCAATAAGAATAATATGTTAAAATATATCAAATACAAAGACTGCTCTCTAAATAGCAGTATCATGTAAAAGCCACTGAGATATAGTTATAAAATGCTGAATCATGGAAACGCAATAACAGACTATAAGTTTTATTCGAGCCATTACTGGATCACAAGAGATTTATTGAATTACATTATTGAATCACAAGAGAGATGCGTTCCAGCTTTCTACATGAACATCCGTCGAGGGAGATGATGAGGAGTTTTCCGGGATTCGTCCTTTGCGATACATGAGTAAGACCTAATTTCTAAGAAAAAGTCCTCCCGGAAGACAGTTTATGCAATGGACAATAAAATGCTTTTCAATAGTTTTAAACTATTGGACTACCAACTATACGGTTTTAGAACACTTTCGCCATAAAACTTCTAAAAAAATATATGATAAAAATTGAATTTTTGTATCGTTTTCCATTCGTTAAGAGTTTGGAATGAATTGTTGATGCTTTTTCTTTTTACATTTACATGTTTAAAAAAAATACTTGCTGATTTGAGAATCTCAACCTTTTGAAAAAGATCAATGTCACTCACTTTTTATGCAAATTACAGCTTTGTTTATATATATATATATATAATTATGAATAAAGTACTTTTGATATTAAAGCATAATTTGAAACTCGCAGATGAGACTTTTTTGTCTGCGGCAGTTTAATTATAATAAATAACTAAAAGAAATTCCTTTTTACTGTTGCTAATGCAAGCATAAAAAAGAATATAATGAAAAATATAGAAAAGATATTATGGTCGCCATTGCTACCTACTATGCCACTTTCATCCAAACTTACCACCTAGTTCGTGACTAGATTAGCATCTTTGTCTAAACTCGTCCCTTGCGATTTCGTTTACTTCGTTCTTTTATCGGGAAAAGCGCAAATAAAGTTTCTTTATAGTAGGACTATCAACTTCCTTTACTGAATTCCAAATGTTTTGCATATTAATTTTGAAGATCACTTTACCGACATTATGGTTTATGTGGGGAAAAAAGAAAGATTATAATGATGTATTAAGTGACTTAATGTATTGGGTGGACATTAAAGTGCTACTCTGAAGTATTTCATTTATAAATCACACTATTCAAATAATGTAAAGTATCTGTTTTTAATATTCCACGTCATTATGACCAATTGAAAGCTTTGCTCTGAATTGAATTGAGTAAGTGGAAACTCTGAAAAGATAATGAATGCAAACACATAAATATTATTGGCAAGCAAAGAAATTTAATCCGTGTAAGTATCTTTTTGTCAAAAAAGGTTCTTAGTGTAAAATGTGATTCTCATTATGTTTGTGAAAAGCTCTACTATAACTCCAATTAAATCTATTTCACATTGTTATATTATATAAGGTATATTTGTACAAAATTTCGTATTATAAATCCGCTTTTTAAAAGCTATGAGGCTGTTCAAAGTAAAGAAATTGTCTCAGGAATTCTCTCGCGCTTGGGTTTTTAAGTCAGCAATTGTTTCAAGTAAAAGCAAAAAGAGAAGAAATTCCTAAATTTAGTACTGTAATAAATTGGTTGTATTTAACAATGAACTTTATGATTAATCAGCACAGCTTATAAATTTAATAATTATAATAGTAAAATTAATATTTATATACACATATATAGATGCGAATATTTATAGTGTTTTCCAGTTCACGCATATGTGATTGGCTTCTATATATTCATTCCTTATAAATCAATCAAGTTTTAATTAAATCGCTATATATATATATATATATATATATATATATATATATATATATATATATATATATATATATATATATATATATATATTTACTACTGGCAATTAAAATTGCTGCACCAAGAAGGAATGCAAATAACAGAACGATATTTATTGGACACATACATTATAGTGGAAAGAACAAGTGATTAGATTTACAGGAAATTAGGATGTATAGATCTTGAGAAATCAGTACCCAGAACAGCCACCTCTGGCTGCAATAACAGCATTTATCCGCCTAGGCATGGAGTCAAACAGAGATTGTATGGCATGTACGGGGATCTCAGTCCATGCAGCTTCAACATAATGCCACAGTTCATCGACAGTAGTGGATGGTGAGTGATGGCGTGCCAATTGCTCGGCAACCATTGAAAATACGTTCTCAATTGGTGACAGATAAGGAGAACGTGCTGGCCAGGGTAACAGTCGAACCTGTTCTGTATCAAGGAAGTTCAGAACAGTACGGGCTATATGTGGTCGTGCATTATCCTGTTGAAACAAAGCATTAGGGAGGCCTCGAAGATAGGGCAGAGCCACGGGCCTTAACACATCGGAAATGTAACGGTTGCTGTTTAAAGTGCCGGTAATGCGAACAAGAGGTGATCGAGACGTGTATCCAATGGCACCCCATACCATCACTCCAGCAGATGAACCAGTATCGCGATGTCCAATGCAAGCTGGCAATGCGCGTTCTCCACGATGCCTCCAAACACGGATGCGGCCATCATGGTCCTGTAACAGAACCGAGATTCATCTGTAAAGATGACGTGATGCCATTCCCGCGTCCAGGTTCGTCGCTGATCACACCATTGAAGGCGCTTCTGTCTGTGACGCAGCGTCAATGGTAGCCGAAGCCATGATCGCCGTGCAGAGAATCCATGCTGCTGCAAACGTTGTCGAACTGTTCGAGCAGAAACTTGTTGCCTTGCAAATGACTCCATTTCTCGACTCAGGGTTCGTGACGTGGCTGTACGATGCCTTGTGACCATGCGGATAAGATGTCTGTCTTCTCTGCTGTTAGTGATGGGGGTCGTTGAGATCCTGCATGACATTCCGTATGATTGTCCTGAACCCATCGATTCCATATTCTGTTAACAGTCATGGGGTCTTGACCGGCGCGAGCAGCAATATTGCGGTACGATAAACCGCAATCCGGGTAGGCTATAATCCTGCCTCGATCAAAGTCAGAAACGTGCTGATAGGCATTTCTTCTTCTTACACGATGCATTACAACAACTTTCTTTGCCGAAAACAACGCTGAAACGGAAATTGAGTTTGAGAATACTGCTGTCAAATCTCTGGTTTTATACACATTGCAGATGTCACTACTGTCGCCTGCTTTGTATGAATGCGCTGAAAATCTAATCATTTGCATATCACAGCAAGTTTTACCTGTCATGCAAACCTCACGTGTGTGGTGTGCCGCTTTCTTGGTGTAGCAATTTTAATGGCCAGTAGTGTGTGTGTGTGTATATATATATATATATATATATATATATATATATATATATATATATATATATATATATATATATAGAATACTGATATTGGTTAAGAAATCACCTCGATAATCATGTGATATAGTGTATAGCGAATGCACTTTTTCCAGTAATCTAGAGTTAGGAATTAATTCTAGTTTTCACATTTTTTGTATGTGTGAAAATTGATAGTTTTACATTTCAATCTTATTATTATAGAATTTAATTTCTTATTTTAATAAAAGAAAAAATAAATTATCCACGAGTTAAATATATTATGTTCTCTATCTTAAAATGAGGCTAGTTACTTGATTAATTAATTTGAAAAGTAAACACGCCTTTCTAATAGGAGAAACCTGATAACACCACGACTGACGTATTCTTATTCTCAACAGTGAGAACTCATAAGCTTCGATTTCCATTATTTAAAGATTCTTTAACATATTTTTAAATATATATCCACAATTTTTACTGGTGTAAGACGAATTCTTTCTTTTTTTATTATATAAAAGCAATACAACTCAATATGTTCAATGTACGTTATTGATTGAAAAGCAATAATAAAAGAAAATGTTGAAGCCTTCTTTACGAAGAGGTATATTACACCATATTTGTATGATCTTAATAAAAGCTCAATGCAGTTGAAAGATAATTAATGATAGTCACAAGATAACTAATACCCATCTCCATAGTTAAGGAAAGGGGAAACTGCTCCCAACCGCAGTGCCGTCAAATCAACTTAATTAATTATCTTCTTACGTTTAGGTGGAAAATTTATCGAAATAAAAATAATGGTTATTGGTTCAAAAGTATTGGCTTCTTATTTAATCTATGAAAAATAAGCCTCAAACGTACCCTTCAATAAATTCGAAAACATGAAATTTTCATGCTTACGAAGATAAAATGAAACCGTTATTGTCATTTTTTAATTATTTAGGTTATTATGGTAAAAGTAGTTAAAATAAAATATGACATGTCCCTACTTAAATTTTAGCAGCATAAAAATCTTGATCAAGATTTTAAATAAGAATTCTCTCTCTCAACATATTACACAATTTAAAAGAAATATATTTTTTTAAATACTTTGAATTTAAAATACGTGAATTTAGAAAAAGAACCCGTTTGTTTTTTTAGTTAATCCAAATCTATATTCACAAATAGCTAGAGCCTGAATAAGGCAGATGCATATGGGGCAGTTGCCCCGAGCCCCCACATGAGAGGGAGCCTCCAAATCGAACAGATAGCTGGTTCTTATTTGGACCTTGTTCTACAAAACTATACCAAATCTAATAGAAATTTTGCACAGAAAGATTTTGCCTCTGGCCCAGTTAAATTAATTCAGGCCCGGCACAAATAACACAACTTATAACATCATTACTTATCTAACATATCTAAATTTAATGTTATCATTTCCTTTTCACCTTCTAAATGCGAAAAATTATTTTTAAATATCGATTCGGAGGAAAATTAATAACTTTTTTAGATTCTGCGCAAGCAGTTAGTATAAATAGTCAGGCTCTTTCCAAATATTTATTTTTTCATTTTTGAAATTTATTTTGTAAAAATATGAATGGCAACAGTGATAGATCCATTTTTTTATTCAAATCATAAATTCCAAAGTGTTCCTGGATTCTAGTTCAAGAAATTCTGAATATTGATTTACAAGAGATACAGGACCCTTACTGACGGCTTCAATAAGACGAAGTTACTTCAATTTTGTCAAACCAAACAAGTAATTAAGGAATTCTTTGATGATTTCATTAGACCTCTGGCCAGCAAAATCACCAGATCTTACCACGTTAACTTTTTTGAGTCATCTCAAAGACAGGGTTTTCTAGTAAAGCTCTACAAACATACTTGCCTTCAAAACCGGAGTGAACATTTTCAATATTTGATGTAAAGAGAATGATTTAAAAAAATAACTAAATTTTGCTTTTTAAATATAAAATTATTAATGGATAAATTAGCATTGTGTGTTTTACTTCTGTTTTACCTCACGAATGAAATTATAACTCCAACAATATTGAAAATTGTTTCGCACATTTAAACAAAGTTCTTAAATGACTTAAAAGAAGGGAAGCAAATAGTTTTAGAGCTTTTTTCTTGTCAGTAACTAAGTCAACATTCACACGATTCCTCAAATTTTCAAATAGTTTTACCAAAGACCTTATTGTTTATCAACTTCCAAAAGTCTTTATCAAATAAATTAGACCCATTTTTACGCATGTTAGTATTAAAATTTATGAATTCTCGAAGCCATGGCTCCTGTTTAAAACATAAAACTTAATGGATTTTTCTTAAACGCAGACCTAATTTTATAAGTATAATTTTAAATTTCAGTAATGAACAATATAATTATGTTTATCGTTTAAGTTTGGTATAAGTTTATAAACGCTCATCCCTCTTTTCAAATTTAATGCTGTAGGTGCTCTTTTTGAATATGGTGAGATCATTTCAGAATTTACTGTGATTTGCTCCGGTGCAACAGGTTAATCATTGTGCAAGTCGTGAATCTCTGTAGGGTATTCTATATCCACTTCAAAGATCATTCCGTCCTCCCCTTCATCTGATAAAGATTGTATGTCTTCCACGCTGTAGTCTAAATTTGACGACCAATGAAAATTTTTCACAGGTAAATGCGACATCATTGCCTGCCTGTATAAGTTGTTCATGTCTAAGTAGATGATATACGAAGTAAGAAGGTTTAGGTTGAAATCATCTACTAGTTTATTGTTCGCTTCGGCGTAGCGATTAGATATCATTGAAACCCCTAAATTTAAATTTAAATGGCAATGCATAAATGTTTTTCTTAAGTAATTTTTGATAAGTAATAGAAATCTTTAATAGTTTTGTAAGGAGTATTACAGTTATTGAATATATTTGTTTTGCTTCAATAATAATTTAGTTTTAATTTTCATTTCAGGAATTTCTACAATTCTTATATTCTAAACTTCAAACACAAGTAAAGCTAAAACCGAAAAGAAGAGGAAAGAAAATGCTAACCCTATCGAAAAGAAGAGGAAAGAAAAAGACGAATAATATCAACTGATGAAGATGAGGCGGAGACTATTTCAACACGAAAAGTCCTGATCAGTGATGATGAGGAAGACTCAGCAGTGCCAAGACCAAGTCGATGCATGCAAGAAGAGATGGCAGTGCCAGGCCCGAGCACATGCAATAGGACAGCAAAGAAGATCATACAGAGAGAGAGAGAAGATCATACAAAGGTGTGAGTAAATCTATTTTCTTATTATTAAATCCATTTATCTCTTATTGTTTCAGATAATCAACCTTTATAATCCATTCTCACTTTTCTTTAAGATTGCAATTTTATTTATCTTATATAATCAAAATTTTTTTTATTTATCGTTTAAAAATCCTTACTTTATTACGCTTTTTTACAAAAAGAAAAAAAACTATTTCATATTGAGGAATTGCGAGATTTCATCCACTCTTACAGACAATATAACGGTATCCCCAACTAAGTGGTGTCCTTGTGTCAAAGCTCTGTTCACAAGAACATGCCAAGACGGAGAAGAAGAAATTGCTAGCTTTTTTTTTTTTTTCGCAGTTGCAATGACATTTCTCTAAACTGCAGTGATCTAGACGAAAAAATTACACACGCCTATTCAAAAATTATTTCATCATTTGATGAATTTATGGATAGAGGTATCGGTTGGGTATTAAAAGAATGTTCATTTGCCTAGGTGAATACAGCAAAGTACATACCTTTAGAGGGGGTTCAACATATATCCCACTTCCCTATGAAATAGGGGCAAAGACGAGCGGTTTTAAATATCGAAAATCGAAAAGACGATAAATGTTTTCTTTGGTCCGTTTTAGCTAGTCTACACCCATGCGAGGATAAAACTTATGCGAACAGGATGAAAAAATATATAAGATTCCAAAATGAATTAAATTTAACAGATATAAATTTCCTGATGAAAATAAGTAAAATTCCAAAATTTGAGATAACGAATAATTTGTCTATAAACGTTTTTGGATACGAAAATGGAGACGTTTTCCCATTACACCTTTCAATAAATAGAACAATGATTCACCATTACAATCTTTTATTAATATCGGAAGGAGAAACTAGACACTACTGCCTCATTCAAAACATGAGTCGATATCTCACACATTTGACCCAACCTTTTTTACTGTGATTTTTGCCTACACAGATTTTCATCTTTGGATTTGTTACAGGATCATGTGCAATTCTGCAAAGATCACAAAATCCAAACCACAGTCATGCCCACTGATAAAGACCACATTTTAAAATTCAACTCATTACGCATGATGCATGAAATCCCATATGCAGTTTTGAATGCATCTCAGTTCAAAATACCTAATACTAACTCCGGCTCTTCACAACTGATAATGATTCACATCATATTCTATGTGGACATTCGTATGTTGTCATTGGCATTGATGGAAAATGCATAAATCCACCAACAGTTTACCACAGAATAGGAGCAGCAGAACACTTAATCAAAAATATGTTAATTGAAGAAAAATTGATAAAAGATCTTCTTAAAATCAACAGGCCTATAAACTTATCATCGGAAGAAAATGAAACACAATGCTTTGTGTGTGATGAGCCATTAAATGACGACAAATAAGAGACTTCTGACACATAACATCTGAATATCGGCATGCTTTGCATTCGCGTTGGAATCTAAATTACAAATTAGTGAATAAAATACCCGTAATTTTTCATAACTTGAAAGGTTATGACAGTCACCATATTATGAAAGCCTTAGGCAAAATTAAAAATAAGAAAACTTCACATGCATTGCTAAAAACAGTGAAAAATTCATAACCTTTCAAATAGCAAATTTGCAATTTCTTGATTCATTCCAGTTTTTACCAACATCGTTAGATAAATTAGTGAACAATATGAAAGAAAACAAATTTCAAATACTAGCCTCTCAAATATCACCTGAGCTTCAACCTTTATTACGTCGTAAGGGTGTTGTAGCATACCGAGGTTAAAGGCAATTGAATACAATTTAAATTTATATTAATTAATTTTACTGATGATGATAAATTTTAAGTATACATAATTTTTATTATTTACATAAATTTTAATATAACTTTCGACTTAATAAACATGACAATGTCATTGGAGGACACCGCCACAAGCGCACCTCCAGTGCGTTGTCTCTGAGAACACTCTACTCTAGTAAACAAAAAAAAAAAAAAAAAATATATATATATATATATATATATATATATATATATATATATATATATATATATATATATATATAATCGGAAGGGAGAAGAGCGGCAGAATCTCGCGCACATGCGCTTTACTAATACTTGCCTTTAAAGTCATTACAACTCCTTCCCCCTCCGGAAGGACTTTTACACGAGTAAAAGTCTTACAATTACTCAAACAAATAACTAATTACAAAACATAATAATCTTAGCTACATAAGTATATAAAATAACATGAATGATATATGTTACTTTTATTTTTGGTATAATATTTTAAAGTATAGAATTTTTTTTATTTTTGAAATTTTATATGATACAAAATAAAGACAATATGAATAAAGAGAAAATGTTTACAAAAATAATAACTGAAAATTTTCTATTTACAAATTCTACTAAGAACATCAGCATTCTTATGCAAAACCCCTTTTCGATGGATTCATTCAAAATGAAAGGGTTGCAATGCTTATGTCTAACGCATTCATCTAGGGTTTGAACTAACATTAGAATTTAACCATACTAATGGGTTATGATCAGTCTCAATTCTAAATTTTTGGCCGTCTAAATAGCACTGTAACTTTTTCACTGCCCAAACGATTGCAGCACATTCTTTCTCTGTGATACAGTATTTCTTCTCTGTTTCTGTAAATTTCCTACTAAGGTATAAGATTGGATGTTCTTTTTGCTCTTCATCCAGTTGAGAAAATACTACACCGATTCCTTCATTGGATGCATCAGTTTGCAATATAAATTCTTTTTCATAGTCAGGAGCGTATAACACTGGTTTGTCACTCAGTTTATTTTTCAGTTCTTTAAAAGCAGTTTCACATTCCTCCGACCACACAATCTTTTCTTTCCTTGACTTTCCTTTTAGTTTATCTGTCAAGGGAGCTGCAATAATGGAATAATTAGGAATATATCTTCTATAATAGCCAGACAAACCTAGAAAAGCCCGAATTTCTGTTTTAGTTGTCGGAATTGGAAAATTTTTAATGGCATCAATTTTTAATTCTGAGGGAATTCTTTTACCTTGGCCAACCATATGGCCTAAATATTTGACATATTTCTGAGCAAAAACACATTTAGAAGGTTTGATCTTTAAATTTGCTCTTTCAATTCGCCGAAAGACATCATCTAAATGTTTAAGGTGGGATTCCCAAGAATTAGAAAATATGGCAATGTCGTCTAAATATGGAATCGCAAAAGATTCCATTCCTTGTAACAATTCGGTTATCATTTTACAGAAAAAATATGGTGCATTCTTTAAACCAAAAGGCATTCTAAGTGGTCTGAAACAACTAAAATTTGTTACAAAAGTCGCGAATTGTTGAGCTTTCTTAGTAAGGGGAATCTGCCAATAGCCTTTTGCTAAATCGATTATTGTAATAAACTTAGCACTTGAAACAGTTTCAATCCTTTCCTCGATATTAGGGAGTGGGAAATATTCAGTTTTTGTAATTTCATTCAATTTCCTGTAATCAATACAAGGCCTTGGTTCTCTACCAGTAACTTCTACTAATATCATGGGACAAGTATAATTTGACATTCCCGCCTCAATATATTTTATTAGCTAACATATTATTTATTTCAGTTTTTAAAATTTCGTTTTGTCGGGGTGACATTCTATATGGTCTAGCACGTACTGGTTTATTGGAAATCAGTTCAATATCGTGCTCTACAATATTTGTTAATCCAGGTTCATTCGAAAATATGTCAGAATATTTATATAACAATTTACTTAAGATTTGAATCTGTTCTTTACTTAATCTCTCTAAATTACTTTTTTGAATTAATTCAGAACAATTAAAAATATTTGGATTGTGTTCAATAAATGGGAATTCAATTTCTAAATCTGGAGGATCTTTCATCTCATCTAACTCAACAAGATTTATAACATTGGATCTACTGTAATATGGCTTTAATAAATTCACATGATAAATTTGTGATTTCTCTTGTTTATTAGGTAAAGAGACAATATAGTTAGTATCAGAAATTTTTGATTCAATTGTTCCTGGGCCATGCCATTGAACAGCTAATTTATTTGCAGGAGAAGGTGCCAAAACAAGAACTTAGCTTCCTTCTTTAAAATCTCGTTTAACACTGTTTCTATAATAATAAGTTTTTCGCTTTTCTTGACATTCTTCAATTTTTTCCACAGCAAGATTCTGACATCGTTTTAGTCGATTGATAAGATTTAAAACACATTCAACAATAGAATTTTGCTCTTCTTCAGGCTGTAACCAATGTTCATAGAGTAAAGTTATTGCTGTTCTTAAGTTTTTTCCATAAACCAATTCTGCAGGGCTGAATCCGGTTGACTCGTGAGTTATAGTTCTTAGAGCAAACAAAGCTGCATGAATATCCGGCTCCCAATCTGGGGAAGATTCTAAACATAATACTCTAAGAAATCGTTTGATAGTTCTGTGGAATCTTTCTACAGGATTACTTTGTGGATGATACACTGAACTATGTATAATCTTTATTCCAAACCTCTCAAGAAATTCTGTAGTTAGAGCGCTCATAAACGAGGTTCCTTGATCATGTTGGATCTCTTTAGGAAAATCCATCCGGCTAAGCATTTGAAGTAATGCATCAACAACTGATGTGGAGGATATATCCTCTAAAGCAACAGCATCTGGATATTTGGATGCAAGACACATAGCAGTAAGAATATATTTTTTTCCTGAAGGTGTGACAGGCAAAGGACTTACAGCATCTATATTTATCTTTCTAAAAACTTCAGATATTATTGGTACTACTTTCATAGAAGCTTTCTTTTTCTCTCCAACTTTTCCGGCTCTTTGACAAGGATCACAAGACTTTACAAATTCTTCTAATTCTTTGTAACAGTTTGGCCAATAAAAATTTCGAGCTAGTCTGTCTTTTGTTTTAGAAACTCCAAGATGAGCAGATGTACCTTCATGACAAGCTATTTTGAGTTTATCTCTGAACTCCTTAGGAACAACTAATAAAAAGTTTTCATGTCCTAATTTATCTACTTTTCTTTTAAGTAACAGTTCATTTTTTATTACACAATTTGTTTTGTTGACTTCTCCAGACTCGATATTCTCAGCCTGTTTAAACAAGGATTTGAGATCCTCACTTGTTCTTTCGCATTATTTGAATTTTTCTTTATCAATCTTAAGTAAGGAAACTAAGGGATCGTCAGACTGTTCTTCTGGTAAAACTATTAATTCTTCCTTATCCACAACCACATCATTGGAATTTGTTTCCAAATCTTCTATTGTTATGTTTGAGTTCATCTTCAACTCCTCTTCTATACGTTTCTGACTTCTAGTCTGCACATTATTTATCTCATCAGCCAAATTCTTATTTTCCTTCTTTTCCTCTATTAATGAGGCTGTTCGGTTTCCTAATAGGTATCTACCACGATCCAATTCATTTGCAATAATAGCAGCCTTTGTAATAACATTTCCTAATTCACATTCCAACATAATTTGTGCAATTGGTAAACAAGTAGGATTTAAATCTAAGGGTTGTTGCACCCATACATGTTCACCAGTCAAATCATCAGGCAACACATACTTCCTACTAACAATATCTATTGTGGCTCCAGTATCTCTCAAAATTTCACATTTAATTCCATTGACTTTCCCAATAATTGTATATGGTTTGAGTAATTCTTTAACCATTTCTTCTCCTACGTTATTTATAGAATTAGGGGAGTGTCTTTTAATTAAAGGGCATTGTGGTCTCAAATGATCAGTAGAATTACATTCAAAACATTTTAGTAGTCTTCTTTTTCAAAACTTCTATCTTTAAATCCTTCCTTAAGTTCTTTCTTTTCTGCTTTAAAATTTTCATTCCTATGTTTATTATCAGGTTTCACAAACCTGTAAGGTGGGCTATATGATCTTTGATTTTGATGTTGAATAGTTTTATACTTCATTACATTATAATTACTTTTGATTTGTTAGTTTTCTTAATGTCCTCAAATTCTTCTAATTTTTCTGCCAACTGAAGTGGATTGTTTATATTACCCCATTCATCTAAATAGAATTCTTTTAATTTTTGTGGAGCTCTCTTCTTAATCTGATCCATTAGGATTAAATCACTTAACTTTTCAAAAGTATCAACTTTAAGTCCATTGATCCATCCATAAAAATAATTATTAAATTCATGATAATAATCTATCCAAGTAACATCATTTTCCTTTTGATGTTTTACAAACAATTGTCTGAACTTCTCTGGGGTCAATTTAAATCTTTTAAAGAAAACTTCCTTAACATAATCATAATTCTGTGCTTCTTCTTCTGGCTCACGTGCAATTATTTGTGTGATTTCATACGGCAGTAAGCCCAGCAAATATGAAACTCACGATTCTTTAGGTATTTGGGCACGGTGTGCCTGGCGTTCAAAAAGAATTAAATATAGACTAATATCTTCTTTTACATCATATTTATGGATCATTTTTTGAAGATCTTCACGAGAATGTTGTGCAACTTTACTGGGGGATCCATTTGTAAGTTTTAATTGAGCTTTTAATCTCAGCTTTTCTAATTCATGTTCCCTTTCTGCTTCTCTTCTCCGTTCTTCAGCTTCTATTTCAGCTTTCCTAAGTTCTCTCTCTCTGCTTCTCTTCTCTGTTCTTCAGCTTCTACTTAAGCTTTTCTAAGTTCTCTATCTGCTTCTTTTCTCCATTTTTCAGCTTCTATTTCCGGCTTCCTATTTTCAGCTTTTCTTCTCCGTTCTTCAGTTTCTATTTGAATTCTCTCTTTCTCAATTAGTTCTTGTTTTTTTCTTTCTTCGATTATAGAAAGGAACAATTCTTTCACAAAATCCTCTTCATAGTTAGGGCTTTTAATAATAGCTTGTTTAACAGATATGCTAGATAAATTTGAGTCAACATTTACCTCGAGCTCTGAAGCTAAAACTATCAAGTCCTGCTTTTTACCTTTTCCCAAGAATGACATAGTTAATGGTTAATCTAAGTCTAATTTAACTCGTTTCTAACAACCCCAAATACTTAACTAACAATATTGATTGTTTCAACTTCACATGAAATTTTAATATTTAATAAATTAATTCTTGTTTTCAATTGGAAAACAAAAGTAAGCTACCATTATTATGCACACAAAATATATCAAAATTTCTAAAACAATGAAACAATATTTGACTTAAAATATTTCTTATATTATATTCCAACTTAAGATAAAATTTCAATACTTAATATAATAAATTTGTTTCACTTTTTGGAAACACAGAAATAGTTTAAACATATCATATACCTTAAAAATAAAAATAAATTTCTCTTAGCAAAAAATTAATTCTACAAATATTCGTACAAACCTGTACTGTTCGTCTACGATACACTTAGCACATAACCTAGAACAAAAACTTGCATACAAGAATAATAACAATTTAAATATACGAGTTTCTAGAAATAAACAAATTCGGTATCAAAATTTAACAGCAATAGTATGCAAATATATATGATATATATACCAACTATATTATATTTACTTATATTTATTTGTCATAAAACGAAAATATTTTTAAGAGAGAAATTTTCATTTATAGCATCACAAATCAAAACTAAACTTGGATAGGGTACCCAATAAGAAAATAATTCTAACCAAATATTTCTGCAAATGTGCAAGAAATTTTAACTAATAATATATAAAATTAATGAAATTATATATCATATACACAATATTGAAACACCAAACACTAATGTAAATATAAGAATATTTTCACTAATCATACAAAACGAAACTTTTTCATCGAGTTTTTTTTTTTAAATAACAAACACACTTTCTCTGGTATTTTAAAACCCAAAAATAATTCTTACGAAATTACTTTAACATTTAAAGTGAAATAATTATATTTAAATACATATTCTTTCACTTATTTTCGATTTTGCATTCGATTTCGAAATCTCACTTTCACACGAAATCTCACTTCCTTTTTCACTTAATTAATTTCTTTTGTTCGAGATTTCACCGAAAAAAAACACACGTGCACAACACTTCTTGATTATCACACTTTTCTTGATTCCAGGAACAGGAATTTTCATGCACACGATTCTTAAACGGTATCCTTGGACAGGATGGATTCGAAAATCAGAAGTAACGCAATATTTCTTAGATTCTCAACACAAGATTTCGGATGGAATTTAATCACATACAGAAGGCTATTTTCTTTTTGTTCAAAGGGCTGGAGTCAAAACAGCATATTTCTGAACAGTTCCATCTGCACCGCTGGCACCATTTAAAGCTGTAGCGTACCGAGGTTAAAAACAATTGAATACAATTTAAATTTATATTAATTTATTTTACTGATGATGATAAATTTTAAGTATACATAATTTTTATTATTTACATAAATTTTAATATAACTTTCGACTTAATAAACATGACAATGTCATTGGCGGACACCGCCACAAGCGCACTTCCAGTGCGTTGTCTCTGAGAACACTCTACTCTAGTAAACAAAAAAAATATATATAATCGGAAGGGAGCAGGGCGGCAGAATCTCGCGCACATGCGCTTTACTAATACTTGCCTATAAAGTTATTACAGTGTCTATCCTTATGAATATTTTGACTACCTGGAGAAATTTGACGAAACAACGTTGCCTCCACACGAAAGTTTTTATAACAGCCTGTCTGATGAACATGTGTCAGAACAAGACTGAGCACGCATGTCGAGTATTTAACGCTTTCCACATTAAAAATTTAAAGGATTATCATAATTTATATGTAAAGACAGACACTCTTTTTCTCGCTGACGTGCTCGAAAAATTCAGAATGTTATGATTAACTAATTACAAGATAGATCCCTGCCATGTTTTTACCACTCCTGGCTTAGCGTGGCAAAAATGCCTAAAAATGACGAAGGTGGAACTGGAACTTTTAACTGATCCGACTATGC
>JAJQOW010002007.1:0-27159 GCA_037975125.1 Latrodectus hesperus | reverse complement strand
ACCGAGGGCTATGGTAGAACTCCTCCCTGGGTTAGGTACAGGGAGTCCTACTGGTGTTCACGTTCACAACCGAGGGTTAATGTGACGCAGCATGTCCATTTTTGGACTTTGGGCCATAAAACCCAACCAACCAACCAGCCATCACCGAAGATACTTTGTGTCTGCTAATGGGGGCTAGGGCATGTTAAAGCTGGGCGTGGTCGCAATGTCCTCCAAGTGAAATGATACCTCTGGGGTGGCAGACCAAGTATTCGGGGTCTTTTGCTTGTTCCGTGCTTCAAAATCAGGAAGACTCTACCCGACTGCTTCTATCTAACAAGTAGAGCCCAACTCAGGGCTAGGTACAGGAAAGCATACTGGTGCAACAACAACAACTTGACTGACCATGGTAAACTCAACATAAATTAGTTTTGACTATGCACAGGCTGAATACTATTTAAATAAGCATTAGCTTTGTATAAAGGGACTATAGGTATTGGAAAGTTTTTAATCTACCTTAGGAGAACTAAACAACATCCTGGAAGAACTTTCCAATGATATAGGTCCGTATTGTTATGTCGCAAAGGAATAAACCTGGAAATTCCCAAGCACCCACACTTAACCCTGTCACTGTTGCATATGTTGAATATATTTTTGTCTTCTGCATGTAAATATGTCGGGATAGGTACAAGGAAATTTTCCAGGTTTTCTTCATTGGTACTCATGAATACGGCCTACCATTTAGGAAAAGAATCTCCCAAAACGAGTAGCATTGTGACGTCATAACTATCCGATTTTTCACGACACTTTTCCGATTCTCTCGATGAAAAAGATGAATGCAGCGACTTTCCCTGAGGTGATAACGAAGAAGACGCCTCTGAAAGAAAGAGCTTCTCTGGGGAATTTCCGATGGAGGGCTTTTCCCTTTTATCGAATTTGTAGGGAATATTTTATGATTTTATTTCCCGTGATACGTGTCATGTTTCCGTAACAAATCAATCGGATTGACCTCGTGAACAGGGCTGCGTGCCTTCCTCTGCTCCCCAATCGAAGGCATCCTTCACGTGATAATTAAAGGGTTCTGGTAAACAAACACGTGACTCAGATTTGTTATTTGCTCCTCGCATCGATTTTTTTTAGTCGTAAAGAACGAAAAGTATTCCTTATTTATATGGGAAAAGATTCGCAAACACTGCACACTGTGGTTTACTGCTAACATTTTGATTGGTTCAGTTTTTTTTTGGCAACACAGATAAATGCTTATTCTCAATACATGTTTACAAAGGAATTTAAAACTACTAAAATCAACGAAACACGAAGTGTGATTTGAGCCCATATGTGGTTGAACTGAAAACCGTGGTAACATGTGTGTTGAATAATAGAAATTAATATATTTATCTTTTTACATTTTTTTATCCAATGGCGGGCACACAAGGGTGACTGAACCCTATGCCACAACAAGGCCAGAAACTCTACTCATTTGTCGTTACCCAGCAGGCACCTGTGAACCAAGTCACGGAGGCGAGTAGCGTTACACGTGCCATACCACCACAAACCCGTATATAGGGTGGGCCACATTCATACAACTTCTTCTTGTTTTGAATTTTTTTTAGTTCATGGTTTCACAGACCTGATTCAACCTATCGGCTAACCAGACACGATGAGAAACGACCACAAAAGACTGTTTTATTTAAAATTGAACAACAAGAAATTCCTAATGAGATGAAATTTTGGAGAAAAAAATATATTAACTTTCCTTAAAATCTTATGCAGATTTTAAAACTGATTATTGAATATAATTGTGTTAGCTTATTTCATATTTGAAATATGTATTTAATTACACATAGCCTATGTTTTTTAATGATTAGAGTATCTCCCTAAATTTTGGATGCACCGTTATTATGTTCTTATAATCAGAAAGTTATGGGTTCGATTCTGATACTAATTTGACTTATTTATTTATCATTATGTGGTCATTATTTGCTTCCAATAACAAATTCAACCGAGACCTACAAAATTATGTGGATTCTAAGCAACTACAATCATTCCCATCTAAAGTTCAAATCGAATCCACAAAATGTTGTCATGAACGCCATTCACTGTAACTTTCTCAGTAGTCAGTGGTACTTAACACGCATGCGTGAAATGGCAGTTGTACCCACTAAAAGGTTGCTTGTTTTAGAAATCCGTTTTCCGTTCCAAATTTGTGTATAAAATAGCTAACCTATTATTTATCAAGTCAATAAATGTTTTTCCATGAAAGCTATGAATTTTAATATTTATACAATCACTTTGACGCTTAATTCATAAGGAAATTTTCTTAATTCTATTTTGAATGAATAATTCGATCCTCTTAATGATGTATTAAATTTTAATATGAATTTTGGAAAAGAAGCAATAGAGAAGTAGCTGTGACTCACTTTTTATAGGTTGGCGGAATTGATGATGAGATATTGAGGAATTTCGTCCTCTTATTTTATGCAATACGACATTCGTTGTTTTGTTTGAGGTTGACAATTAACCTGGAAGATTTGAGATGCGTGTAAAGACTGCAAGAGGCGGATCACTTCCTTCAGTACACTGCTACTTAAGATTTGGAATTGATTAAGAGAGAATTCGTTTGTATATCGCTCTCCGATTGCGTTTTGCACACAATTAATCATTCAATCGGAACCATTTTAAACATTTACGTCTGAGTTAGAAATTGGACATTTGGATTATGGAATTAAAGGGTAAAGTGCCTGTTGATAATTAAGTAAGCTTCGGTTGCATTGGTGTAAGAGTGGTATGGATTTTTGATAATGAGTACTAAATTTAACTGTGACCATGAACATGTGAAAAATGTAATTATATAAGATGCATATGTATAACTAGTATATCTCAGAATGTGTGTGGCAGGTAAACATTAGAGTTGATCTCTCGCTGGTGTTGTTATATACTTTATCTCTAGTTTTAATTTAAAAATATTTTTAAATTTTACTTTCACGCATAAGATGCGTGAAATAATTTCACCATAGAAAAATTATTTCTGCATACATCTAATTCTACTGTGTTTATACTCCGCGCGTTTATGCAAAGACAGTGCTGCCACCTATTTAGTAGTCAATTTTGCATAACAGTCAGAGAGAAATTGAACTGTAAACAGTAACACCCTTTTACTTACAGTATATAGTTTGAAAGTATGTTCAGAGTGTGTTTCTTAGAGTTGAGATTGTTGAATATGCAAACCATTCCTTAAAACATTTTTTATCGGTTCAAAAAAAAAAAGAATCCTTATTTACTGGTACAAAAATAGGATTCTGATTTTAATGAATTCGTCTTATCATCCGTTTGATTATCGTTACGGAAGATATCTTTGTTTAAACAGAAAATTGTAGCATATTTTTTCATCTTTATCCGTAATAAAGTTTACTGTAGACTTATAAATTTGGTAATTTTTTTTCCATGGTTAAGCACGTTTGTTTTTATTGTCATGTTCACAGACGATCGATCTAACGGACAGTAATCATTTTTTGTATCTTAACTGTCCCTCTATTCTTATAAAACACAATCTACATTCGTTAATTAATAACTATAATCTATACTTAACAGATTTATAAACACACATTAATATTTATCTTTATAGCTTTCAATTTAATAATTATTTATTGTAATAACATTCATTGATACAATTTTAAAAATTTATATTGTGCTGATATATAATGAAGGGAAAAAATTTTATATTTACGGCTTCTAAGTAAGACTATTTTCAGTTTATATCCTGGTGTTCGTTGTATCTGTGGCCACGAGGGGCTGGTTACCTAGGCCGCCATTCCTGTAATCAGAAAGTAATGATATTGAATCCCTATCCAATCGAAAATCCGTCTTATATATGCATGGTGGTTGAGGTGTGTTAAGTAAGTCATGGTTTAAATGTCTTCCAAGTGAATTAGTACCTCAGAGGTTGGCCAAACAAACTTGTGTGTTTTTGTTCCATGTTTCTAAATTGTGAAAACTCCTCAATCTTCAACACACGTCTACTGGGTGCCTCACTATATAAAGGTGCGATCACTTCTAGTCCTGGTAGTGCTGAAAGGAGAAAATTCTTTTGACCAGACAGCCGAGAAAAAATCAGGAAGTTTTAAAATGATTGTATTCTATTTATATAATACTTTGTATCATAAATACTCCGTTTATTGAAACATATGCATTTACATAGTATTTTTTCCTAATTACTAAATACTGATAAAAATAACTATTTTCTGAATAATTTTTAAGTCTTTCAAAACATAAACAAATAATTCCAATGTTTAATACATTTTGCTAGGAAGGTGAATAGAAATAATTTTAGATATAACAGAGAGGGAAAAGAAGATTGTAGAATTTTAGTCACTAGATCAAGTTCACTTTTAATTTTGCTTTTTACAAGATTTTAGAATATGATAAACGGATTAAAATTTAAAAAATTGATTTAACGAATTAATTTATGGAAGTTAAAATTGTCATCCGGTCATGACTTCAATATCCACTAAAAAAGAAATTACAGTGCTTGTGTAATATCTACATATATATATATATATATATATATATATATATATATATATATATATATATATATATATATATATATATATATATATATATATATATATATATATATATATATATATATATATATATATATATATATATATATATATATATATATATATTATGCATGTAATATAAATATAAAGAATTAATTAAATTTTTTAGTTTCTAATCTCTGGGCATGCAGACGCAAAGTCTATTAATGTATTTATGTCAACAAATAACTATCTAGTTAAAGATTGTTAAAATTACTTCCACGTTTAATGAATCAGTTCTTGGAAATATATTATGTTTCTTTCGGTTATCAGAAAAACAATGCACCAAGTGTTAGATTTTTTAAAATTATTATAGTCCAAAGTAGGCGAATTTTTCTCTAAACAACCTAAAGTACGGAGACTCGGACCATTGTAATTTGAGATTTTTATGGGAAAACGATGCCGCAAATAAATTCAACATATCTGATTTTATTTCTAGTAAAAATTAATTTGAATATAAGTATTTATTTTCGGAAGGTATTTCAATTAAACGTGAATTTTTTGCTTCATTTCATTTTCTTTCAGTGGAAATATCCTAACTTAAAAAGTATGCAAAACGACTTATGAGAGACAAGGAAGATACACATATCATTTTAATATATTGAATTTTATAGACCGAAACTGAATATTTTCCTCCTATTTAAATTTAGAAAACTACGCTCAAAATCCGGACACGAAAAGAAAGAAGAGCTCATTGAGAAAAACTAACTCCATATTTAGTTTCAGTTCCACATTTTGCTAAAATCTATTCTGAAATTGGAACAGTCAAGAAAGACTTTTTTCTTGTAGAACCGTGGATATTTATTGACGGAGTAGACTTGTTCCGATTCTTAACGTGGACTTAAATAATTATATCTCGTCTTCATTTAAAATTTTCATGCTTAAAAATTTTAGGTAATGATTTCACTTTATAGAGAAACCGGATCAGCGACTATGTTTCAGAAAAGTAATTTACAATGCCAGGAAGAACAGTTTTCATGGATGCGTCTATCAGTCGAGGACGAATTGTCCATTAGAGGCCTTACGATTGAGAAATGGAAGACATAACCGCTCAGAGGGATGGCTCCTTTGAACTCTGGAGTATGTCTGGAGGTGTTCTTCGACGGCAATCCATGCTGCCTTCCCTCCCACCCGCTGCCCTTATGAATGACGCACCAGAATCATCTTCCGCCTCTTCCATGTCACCCGGTAGCCTCGATCGATCAGGGAAGGGGGATCCTTGCTTCTCTTTTTTTTCCTTGAACAAACAAAAAAGTCGAAATGTCCTCTGGTAAGCTGAGGAATGAATGTCTTTTCCGCCGAACTGAAATAATAACGCTACAGAAAATAATCGGCATAGAAAAAACTTTTCTCGGAATTCTTTTCTTCCTCAGAGGGTGAGCCGTCATTCCCTTGGGACAAGTCCAACATCATTAATTCCAGGAACAAACAAGAATATTATAGCATCCCAGTTGTTTACAGTCATTTCGTCATCTATCACAAGTATTAACTAATATATATATGTATATATATATATATATATATATATATATATATATATATATATATATATATATATATATATATATATATATATATATATATATATAATATGTATGTATGTATGTGTGTGTGTGTATGTGTTATTGAAATTTCAAAGAACAAATTGGTTTTTCAAACATCACTATAATAATACAGAACTTTGTAAATGTTTCATATTTATTCTTCTTAAAGTTTAAATAAATTAGGATTTAATGTGTGTTTTGAAACTTTTCACACTAGTTTGCACACTGACGATAATTGGGGATTTTGATTTCAATTCAACTCTTTACTATTGCTCTTAATTACAATTTTGATAAATTAATGAAGTTAAACATGTAATCAATGTATCAATGTAACTAATATACAGGGTGATTATAAAAAAACTTTGCCAACATCTGCACTTCTAGCGTCCATTCTATTTAACCGATCAAGATGATACTTCAAATATAGTTCTTTTGAGATATGCGCTCGAGATTCTGTGAATGGCAACACAGTGGCCCTCGCGGTTACAGTTATAGTGACAGAAACTCGAAATTTTCGAATGGCAACGCCTACTTTTTACCATCGCAAAATGTTCAGCACATGCGAAAACCCTAAATAGCGTTGAAACGGTACCGATATGTCCGAAAACGACGTGTTATACACATACAAACAGTTCTTCAAGGCGCACGGAGGAATAATGCATACGACAGAGACAAGACACTGCTCAATGATGAGAACACATAGAGAAAAAAATCTTTATTAATTTCAAACATTTTCCACATGAGTGCCATCACAGGCAATTACGCATTGCATGCGGGAGACGGTGGACAATGTCGCTGCACGCAACATGGCACGAGGGATGTTTCCAATCTCACGCCGTATAGAATCCTTTAAGTCCGACAATGTTTGAGGATTGCACAGATAAACTCTGGATTTGAGATAGCCCCAAAACCAGAAATCCATAGGCGTCAGATCTGGGGATCGCGCAGGCCACGGAAAAGGATAATAGCGTGAGATGATGCGATCACCAAAATGCTGATCCAGGAGCCTTTTAACTGACCTCGCTATATGTGGAGGTGCGCCATCTTGCATCCAAACAATGTCATTGAGTGCATTCAGCCGACGCAACTCCGGTAAGACATAATATTTCAGCATGGCTGCATACCGAGGGCCCGTTACAGAACATTGCAGGGCCAGTCGGGGTCGTTTCCTCAAAGAAGAACGGGCCCAGAACAAATGTAGCTGTAATGCCGCACCACGCAGTCACTTTGGCGTCAAATAATGGTACTGGCGCCACAGCATGAGGATTCGTCTCTCCCCAGTGCACACAATTCTTTGTGTTAATGCTGCCATTTAAGGTGAAATGCGCCTCGTCCGTCCATAGTATGCGAAGTGGCCAGTCGTTATCCGCATCATATCGTAACAAAAATGCATTTGCGAAGTCCAGACGTTGTTGTGGGTCACCCGGCTCCATCATCTGGACGCGCTGGAACCGATAGGGAAACATGTGAAGTACCGAGCGAAAGAGCTTGCGGACCGTTGAGTTCGGAATATCCAACACGTGCGCTATGCCTCTTGCGGTTTCTGTGTGTCCTGCAGTCACTGTATGGTGCACTTCCATGACAACGTCCTCAGAAACAGTTGGCCGTCCGGAGCGCTGTTTGTCACAGGTGCAGCCTGTATCTTCGAATTTCCGCACTAAATCATGCAGAGCTTGCAGAGTACATGGGCCGCGTCGTTGTCGATGATTGCGGCGATACACACGCAAGGCTTCCGCAGTGTTCATCCCATTTTGGTAATAGAGTTTGATCAATTCACCGCGAACTTTCATAGGAAGACTCATATCGTCGGCATGTGCGTCGGCATATCTCAAAAGAACTATATTTGAAATATCATCTTGATCGGTTAAATAGAATGGACGCTAGAAGTGCAGATGTTGGCAAAGTTTTTTTATAATTACCCTGTATATATATATATATATATATATATATATATATATATATATATTACTTAATGGAACACCGACCCACCCGAAGGTATGCGGTGAGTGAACGTCGTTGCGTAATCCAGTCAAGAGGTGCACCACAAGGCCGAAGCCAAGGTTCAGGTGGTCGCAAAGGTCAAATGACTGAAGGAACTCCCAGCAAGTGGTGGGGTGACCCAAACCACTATAAATAAAGGCTCAAAGTGATGGGGCGAGAGAGACGTTCATTGGAACTCGCTCTGACTGGAAGATGGGGGCCAATGTGGCCTATAAAACTTAAAAAACAGACAAGGTTACAAAACAGTATGATACAAGATAAAATACAAACAAGGTTACAATACAGTATGATACCAGATTAAATACAGATAAGAAATTTAACATATGTACAGAGAACAGAAGAGGTGGAGTCAGCCAGTGAATTGGTAGTGCATCTCTTGCAGTAGAATCTCCTGGATCCCCTTCCGGAATCCTTTGTTGGAGAGGAATTGTGGGGCTCTATCAGCTATGGCAGAACTTGGGAAATGGCGTGTCCTGACATCAGTGTAGTGCTCACAGTCGAATATGAGGTGATTGACGTCTTGAGTCTCTCCATCATGTGGGCAGATGTCATCCTGTCCATGGAATCGTCTTCTGTAGGTCCCAAAGCAACCATGACCAGTGAGGAACTGGTTGAAGTAGAAGTCTGCAGAGATTCTTTTTCTAGATACTTTAGGAAAGAATGAGTAGAGTCTCCTGGTCTTGGTGGAGCACTCCCAGAGATGTTGCCATCTGTGCAGTTCGTCTATATTGGTAAGGGTGATAAGCTGTTGCCTGCTGAGTCGGACTGTGATTCCAATATCCTCATTTGTGGTTGCGTCTTTGGCGGCTTTATCCGCTTCCTCATTGAAACGGATGCCCACATGTGCTTTTACCCAGTGAAAGGTAAAAGTTTTGGGGTTGTTCATGAGAATCTCCCTAATGTCGCTGATGACGTCACTATTGATGACTGTAGCAGAGAGAGCCGAAAGCACAGATTTAGAGTCTGTGTGGATGTGGCAGACCGGAACATTATGTTCCAGAACGTATTTCATGGTAAGAAGAATGGCAGAAGCTTCTGCTTCGAATACCGTTGCGTCATCATTCAGTCGGACTTTGGTGCTCCAGATCACAACTTCGTTGCAAAGAATAATGGAGGCACATCCTACTCTGTTGACAATCTTGGAGCCATCGGTGTAGGCAAAATGGTCAAGATGGTTAGGAATGGGCGACCATTCCACTTGCCTATGAGTCCAGGGAGGATCATTCCTCAAAGTACGAGTCCATGCATTCTTAGAACACCAGTTTCTGTCGCTAACACTAATAGTCGAACCATAATTCCACAGCTCGAATCGTTTCTTATAAGAATCTGCCTTCAGATGCAGAGGAGGGCAGCCAGCAAGGACTTGAAGGGCATCAGTAGAGGTGGTTCTATAAGACTTGGTGATCTTAAGTAGAGCAATTCTCTGTATTTGTTGCAACTTACTATTGATGCGGACTGTGTCCTGGTACCACACCTGGCACCCATACAGGATTATGCTCTCAACAACACAGGTATAAGTCAGTTTGAGAATCTCTGGTTTAAGTCCCCATGTGGCCCTAGTGACTCGGGCAAGTTTGTTTTGCAAATTGTTTATTCTTTCCTTGATCCAGTTCAAGTGCGGAAACCAGCTCAGTTTGGGATCTAGGAGGATTCCTAGATATTTCATTTCAGAGGTATAGGAGATTCTGTGACCAGAGATGGTAATGCCAGGTCTCCTGGTGATGTCCCTGTGTGGAACAAATATAGTATATTTGCACTTATTGAGACTAAGTTGAAGTCTAAACTTTCTGGTCCAGTCTTCCACTATTTTCATGGGTTTTATAGCCATTTTAGAGAACTTAAAGTAGGACTTTGAATGGAGGAGAATTGCCACGTCATCAGCAAATGCCTGACAGTGGACATCCATTCCAAAGTCCTGAATGAGCAGTTCATTGGCAATAAGGAGCCATAAAAAGGGTCCCAGACTAGAGCCCTGAGGGACACCGATATTATAAGAGTTTTGCTTATTTGATTCATCAAGATAGGCTCTGTTCTTAAGGAAAGAGCAAACTAATCTGTAAAGATTTGCTGGGGTATTATACCTTCTGAGGATTTGAAGGATGTCATTCCATCTGACGCTGTTAAATGCCCCTTTGATGTCCAATGAGACCATGCAAGAAAAGATTTTGCGCTGTCTGTGATCCTGGATCCTGTTCACTATTTCTCGGAGTGCGTCGTTAGTGCTTTTCCCCCTCTGGAAACCGAACTGGAACCTATTAAGAAACAGGTTGGAGGAGAAGTCGTAGCTCAATCGTCTCATCACAAGTTTATCCAGAATCTTGCCCCACACAGACAACAAGCAAATGGGTCGGTAGGAGTCTCTGGATTTCAGATCCTTTCCCTCCTTTGGGATGAGAATAACTTTGGCTATTTTCCAAAACTTGGGGAAAGTGTTAAGTTCTAGACAGGCATTGAGTACTTTCAAGAACCAAGATTTGTTGATTCGGAAAAGTTCAGTGTAGACATCTAAGCAAATATTGTTGAAACCAGGAGCCTTGTTGGGATCCATTTCCTTGATGGCGGCTTCCACCTCATACTCAGTGAAGGGAGGATCATTGAGATTTGATTCATAGTCGTTGTCGTCGTCAATACGTTCATCAATTGTGGGAAAGTGGTGCTTCAAAATAGCGTTGATGGATGCAGTGGCATCAGGGGCTTCTTCACCGTTGTCGAGCAGAACCAGGTTAGTGACTGCCGGACGTTTGAGCTTTTCCCTAATAACTTTATAATGTCCGCCAAAAGCATTCGAGTTGGAAACGGAGCTAAGGAACTCCCTAAAGGCCTTCTGCTTGTGGTCAAGTATATTTTTCCTGTATTTTGAGGCAGCTAATTTGAAGTCAATCTTCTTGGATTTTCGAATGTCTGGATCAGCTTCATTCTGGAATCTTCTACGAAGTGCTCTGACTTTACTGCGCTCGACCATCAGTTCCTGAGTCCACCAATAGTTGCTGCGCTGGCGCTTAGTATCATGCTTCTTCTTATGCTGTTTGCAAATTTCCAGGAGTCTGGATTCAACCCTTGGAATTAGATCATCAACATCTGTGTTCTTAGTGATTGGGAATTTTTCTGTAAAACTGGATAGGTTCAAGGAAAATTTCTCCCAGTCCAAAGTTCGGGAGTTCCATCTCTTGTTTGAATTATATGGGACTTTTTCAAGTCTAAAGGAACAAGTCATGAGGTTGTGGTCACTTGCAGTAAAGTTGTCACTAATAGTCCAGTCTCTGACTTCATCGTCATCCAGATTTCTAGTAAGAAGCAAATCGATCCAGCTGTTGCCTATGGTACTGGAGAAACTTGGTTTGCTGTTTTCGTCATTTTCAACCACCAGGTTGTTTCTTGCGCAGAAGTCCATGAGTATTTCACCTCTTTGGTCACTCGGTCTAGGGCTCCAAGTTGAGGACTTTGCATTGAAGTCGCCGAAGATTAGCCACTTCTCCGAGGAATGTCTGGCCAGTTGAGCTTCAAGTGGTTCAAGCGAATCCCGGATTCTTCTGGATGGAGGGCTGTAAATAGAACAGATGAAAAGTTCGAAATTATTTACTTTAAGTTTGACGATGACAATTTCGTTGTCCACTAGGACTGGGCTGATCAATAATGATTTCTTGGCAACCACAGCCGCCTGAAGATCAGGAGAAGCAATGATTAAATAATCGAGAGGAAAACCAGTGATGTTGTTTTGGTATGTATACGGGTCGTTGATTGATGCTATGTCAACGTTGAGGGATTTAATGTCTTGAGCGTACTGAAGGTTCGCTGCTCTACAATGATGTAGATTTAGATGACTCAGCTTTAGAACTTGGTCTTTTTGCTTATGATCCATAGTCAATTTTCATGATAAGGTTGTTGATCTCCTTTTCATATATATAACATGACTTGCTTCTTGCATCATGACCAGTGCTTATCTTTGTTTTCCCTCTCTTATTGAAATCGGCGCAATTGCAACACTTCAATTCATTCTTGCAATCTTTGCTAAGATGATTCTCCCCGCATTTGCCGCACGTTTCCTGCCCTTTACAGTCTTTCGCGTGGTGGCCGAAACGGAGACACTTGAAGCATTGGCTAACCCTCAGGTATTCTCGAAATCTCACGCTGGTCCATCCGACGTACAGTTTTTTCTTCTCCTTGATAGTGTTGAAGGCATCACCATTCACCGACAGGACCCAGTTGTTGCCAAGCTTGCTTCGGTAGCTGAAGACTGGTTCGATCTCAACCTGGTCTTCCAGTTGGTTCTGAGATTTTAGCTGCTGGGCAATCTCTTCTCTGCTAATGTCCTTGTCAACATCATAGAGGATGATGCGCGGCTTCTTCTTGGCAGGCTTCTGAATGTTGACCACTTCAGAAACAGCATCATTCTTCTGTACTGCCTCAATTAGCTTATCCAGGTCTTCTGAGCTTTGCGTTTCTATACAGACTCCACCTTTACGAACTGGCCGAATCTTAGAGATGTTAAGTCCAATACTGGCTGGATTGATTTTCTTCTTAAGGATCTCTCTGGTCTCCTCTGAAGTCTTCTCTTGCTTGGGATAGAAGACGACCACATGTTGTTCCTTCTGCCTTGATTTGTCTCGTCTGTTCCTGGAACGGCTGGCTTCTCTCTTTCCCCTCGGACGTTCTGGTTTACTGGCTGCCACTTCAGCAAATGTCCGGTGCTGCATCTGCTGGGTCATGCTTGTGTGTACTTCCGCAGCTCCTTCCAGATGGGCGTTCCGTTCAATTTGAGATAGAGCAATTTGCAAAAGTTCTGAAACGCCACACCGAATCTTCTGTTGTAAAACAATGCTGGACTTGCTGCTGGCAAGTGCCATCAGAATCTCCTGTTCAACTTCCAAAAGTCTAACTGTAGCTGAACATTTCTTAGTGGAGCTACCATAAGGTGTTTCGTAAGAAACTCTTTGTCCTTCGCAGCCCGTTTCTGTGTCAGCATGACCAGCAGCTTCCAATGGTGCTCTAGTATTAACATTTCCCTCCACATCTTTTTGAGGGCAGCCTTTGGCTATGCGTTCATTGATAATCTTTCTTACCATATTCAGGAGAGTCGATGAAGAAACAAGTGACCCAGATGCCACACATCTCCACGCATCAATCCGTGCATATTGTAAAAAAAAAAAAAAAAAAAAAAAAACAGATTCCTGTGATATAGAAGAATAAATGTAACCTGGTAGATATTACAGTATTTTTTTTTGTTCATAATGTTAGTAGTAATAAAAATTTAAAAATAGTAATAATAATAAATGAATAATTAACTAAATGAAAATTAGTTTCAATAAAATTGTGCTAGGTAAAAGATCACCTGCGCGATATAATGTTTAAAAACAACTTTTCCAATATTAATTAGGAGCTGAATTATTGAAAAATAAATTAATAATTAAAAAAAAAAAAAATTTCCCTCCTTTTTTTGAAATATTCTTTGAAATCAATTAAAATTATTAATTTATGTGGTTTATTTTTTTTTATTTATTTATTTTTTTAAGGCAAAGCCAAATAAGTATTGCTCTTTTCTAAAGTGTGGTGATTTCTGGGTGAATACTAATTAAAGAAAATTGGAAGAGAAAGATAATGGAAAAAAAAAAACATAAATATAGATAAAGTAATATTAAAAAAAAAAATAAAAAGAAAATAAAAATTTACAATGAAATTTTGAAATTAAATTTATATATAAAAAAAAAAAAAAAAAAACTTAATAAAATTGGAATTATTAGTGAATATAAGATGATAAACAGATATTAACGATTAATAAATGAATGGGATATTTATTTATTCATTCAAATTTTTACAAGTAAGGGTTCATGAAGTTAGAAAACTATATTACACGTAGGCATAAAAAAAAAAATAAATAAATAAATAAATAATAAAAAAAAAATTAAAATAAAAAATAAATAAATAAAATAAAATAAATATAAATAATAAGAAAGTAGTATTCATATAAAATAATATAAAATTTACTTCCTTAATTTAGGCTTAACTAGCAACAAGAAAAAGTTAATGTCCATGAAGTGGACTATAGTTTAAGAAAATTAAATTAAAATTAGACTAATGACTTCTAATGAACATAATAGCAGCGCATTGAAAGATTAGGAGCTTAGAAAGTAGTCCCATGTCTTTACAATAATTAGGAGCTGAGAAATATTCTGATTAATATTTAATAAGTTAATTAAGGGGAAATTGGTAACCAAAGGGTTAAGAAGAAAATGAAAAAGGGGGACCAGTTCAAGGGCAAAAAGTGGACTTAGAAAATAACATAGTAGCAATACAAGTACTTTGGGAAGGAATGAAGAACCGTTGGGGGAATTCAGAAAAATACAAATCCTAAGATACTTCAATTAGGTCATAAATCATTAAATTATAATTAGTCTTTAAAAATGAATAACATATTTTAATTCACAGGAATCTGCTTCGAAATAATATAAAAAGATTGGAGTGAAATTATTAAAAATTTAATATTTATGGCAGTTTTAAAATGAAAGTAACTTTATAAAAAAGGTAAAATAAACAAAAGTACACATGAAAAACAAAAATTAAAATACATTTAGAAAATTAACTATTGCAGATACATTTACAAACAAAACATTTTTAGAATCCTTAGACTATTCACTCCAAGTTAAAATTTAATTTAGAATGATAGGACATCTAGATCCGAAGTTATTAATGAATAATAAAGTAATTAGAAGAAATTTCGACGAAAAACTGGCAAAAAACATGAATATTTACGTTTATTAAAAGTTCAACAACTCCGGATCCAATTGCCCTATCAACACAATCTATATAACAAAATGCACTGAACCAATGCGCGGAACCAAATAATATGGCATCTGGGCACTTACCTGAAAATTTAGCCACTCATAATGTGATTAATTGCTGCCAAGAAGTTGAAATTGCTGCCAATAAGTCCAATGCTTCCGATGTAAGTTATTGAAAATAAAAGTTCTTGTTATCCAAACAGCAAACAAAATTCACAAGGTTGATAGAGCAATAAGTTTCACACTGATCTGCAGTGCAAATTTTATTAAAAAAAATAATTGCGGTCGCTTAATTAACAATACTGTCACAGTCACACAGCTCCGTTGCTGGGGGTGAGCGATCGGTTGCTAGGCGGTCTTTGTTAAAAGCGCAGTAGCATCATATTACATAGTAGGAAAACTTTCTCGCTAAAACGTTAATAGCTCCATTCATTATTCAAGAAATCACTTGAAATTCTTATGGATGATGTAAAATGCAATACTGCATCGATTGATGTCAATATTATTTACTAGACCAATAATTTTACTTTAAAAAAGCGGCAATGAATCGGAGCTTGGCGAAAACGCGTCTTCTCACCTCCTTCCTTCTCCCATATATATATATATATATATATATATATATATATATATATATATATATATATATATATATATATATATATATATATAAGTATAAATGTATGTTCTGTTAAAATACATATGCAGGTAAATGTGCGTGTGAAGCTAGCTTTCGGTGTAACATTGAAATTTTCAAAAGTGAGTGATGAGAGTAAGATGTTGAATGCTTGTAAATGTTTTTACTAACAAAGTTATTCAATAATGAAGTAATTAAACTCTTTCATTCGCAATCATTTGCATTTCTTATGATCAGTATTTTGGGAAAATTTTTAACAAATGTGTTGCAAAGGACAAAATTTATTACTTATTTAAAAAAAAAAATTCTAAAATATATAATGATCATTTTATTTTTTATAACTTATATTTTGGGAATATAGAGAGGATAGTGGGATTATAAACGGTGCAAATAATTTTTCTGTGCTCTCATCGGTCATTGTGAAGAGGGCAATTTCAACGAGAGGAAGCGAGAGTTTCGGAACGCGTTTCGATGCATTACTTAGCGGCATAAGCAACTTTACAGGGAGCTGACGTCGCAGATCACGTGTCTTCAGAGTTGACTGCAGAGATTATCAACACAATTTTGAAAGCAGACTTCGTTTTTATTTTAAGTTAGCTAGAGATCGACGTCACTGGTATAAGCTTCACTCCTTTTCCCAACGCCATTTTTCATTTCAATTCCAGGTGAAAACTCGTTGGACAAGCAAGAATAAGGAATTTATTTATATAGATGATAGAAGTTTCGACTCTAATCTGTTAATTATAAAAATTTTTTAATGAATGAAATTTCTAAAAATTTATGCCATCCTTACCGATTTAAGCTAATTGTAAAGTGGATGTTTTGCCTTGTCTTTTTCATGTTGCTTTTTCTTCGTTTCTATTGTCAACGTGTTAGGGGCTTGAATCAATGAAAAACGGTTTCTGAAACCAATGCTTTGGTCTTTAGATAAGCAATCATTTTATTTACAGAATAGACTTCGGCAATATTCTCAGACTTTCCATGGTGAAATTCGCTTTGCAGGCAGCTAATTATTTACCAAGTCGCATTCACGACACCATCTCGATACCATGTGACGTAGATGAACTGTCATGTGACGTCATGGATATTTTAAACCAACGAGAATTGTAATAAGAAGCCCGGTGGCTTAGTGGCAGCGTTTCACGCTCCCATGACATAGGAGGTCCGAGGTTCGATCCTCGGTTGACCAAGCCTTTCATCCCTTCAGTGGATCGATTAACTAGGTACCAACCATGCTTGGGAACTAAACACTGGGGGTCTTACGTTAGGCTAACCACCTAACTGTGACATATGCTTCACACCCCAGGGCCATCGGTCATGAAAACAGTTATGGGCACTGTAGGCCTTGGCCTACATGGAATGTCGTGCCATGGAGTTTAGTTTAGTTTTAATTGTAATAAAGTGGCCAAGTCATAATTTGAAATTTATCCAAAATAAACAACTACTTTACAGTTAATATAAGAAAATAAGATCATTTATAGGTGGTTGATAATTAATAAATTAAAATCAAACGCGTTTTCCAAATTAATGTTTCCTTATTTCAGTGAAGCAGTGCAAAATTATGTTTCCAAATAAAGGCTTTTTGGTGCGCGTCTTTCTTCATCTTTCTTTAAGTTTCTCTCATGGGACTTCTAACACAAACTATAATTTAACATTTTAACCGTTTCAGATGGGTTACTGTGATATATTTCTGATTGCCTATTCCTGCTACTCTGATTCACTTAACACAAGCAACAACATCATCGTTTTGAACCTCGACCAAACGACAAGGTTCACACTTTAGGTGGCTCTTTCCTATACAAACCATATTTTCGAATGGAGAGACATTACTTACAAACTGTTTATCTTTGAAAATGCATCCGCTTTATTAACGCAATGTTCTTCGGCTGTGTCAAGTATTAAACCAACTACCTTTCGAACATGAGAGTAACGCTATTCTGTATCCAGTAGCCACTGGCCTAAATGGTCTTCAGTTTCTTGTAATATTTATTGATAAATGCCTACAAAAACTGCATAGAGTTCTAGATATAAAACAAAATTAAAAAAAACTCTGTCTATTTTTGAATTTTGATTTCTTAAGGATTTTTTTATAACATCAATTTAAGACAATCTCTGATCGCTGTTTAGTTTGAATGTAAGAAACTTTTCTTGCTGAGAAAGTCGTCATCACAATACTAAAGAAGGAATGGGTTCAGTTTATTGATCCCATAAAAGTTTATTGTGTGTTAATAATGTTATCACACAAATAAAGTTTTTACGTTTCCTTTTACAAATCCTGTTTTATTTCACTTCACTGTATTATACGTACAATTAGGGGAGATTTATTTTGAAATAAAAATTCTCCAGTATTTATTTATTTTCTAAAAGCGAATTTTTGTTTTTTATTTTGCATTCAATACAATGTTTTATTTGAAATGGTAGCTTTTATCAGGAGCTTATTTTTCTGAAATGAATTGCATATAGGAATCATTAAAAAAGCTTCTATGACTAATATCATTTTTAAAATTTAATATGTAATGTATATATATATATATATATATATATATATATATATATATATATATATATATATATATATATATATATATATATATATATATATATATATATATATATATATATATATATATATATATATATATATTAAATAACGATATAGAAAATATTCTCAAAGGAAAAATAGTGTATTATTTGAAAAATACTTAAAAGGATAGAAATTTTTTTTATTTCCTATCATTGACATAGTGAATTGGTTTATAAAATAATTTGCAGTGGATGTAAAACTATTTACTCTGAATTTATTTCACATCTTTTGCATGACATTTAGAGCCATACGATTATCTTGAAGCTATTTGCACTGTGTTCCTTCATATTATAAGATTATATAAGAGGGCAAGCAATCTGAATTTCAGTTCCGTAGTTCATGGGTTCGATTCCCATTTCGACAGTGGATGTTCATAATGGTTTGGAATCTACTTTAAACCCTAGATTCTGGTTTAATTCATCCTCGTGTGTAAAAATGATCGTCGGAGGATAAACTAAACTAAATGAAATGATCTAGTTTCATAGAAAAAAGTGAAGTTTTTGGAAAACTCATTAATTACGTTTTATTTTAGTTATCCCAGAGTTCTAGCGAGCATAGAATGCTTTCAAATTGCGAAAGGCATCGCTCTTTTGGCTGAGTAGTCGTAAGTTCGATACCTGATCTAGTCTATGTCGTGCTGAGGGAACCTGTGCACGCTTAAATTTCTATAGAACCAATATTTTTCTGCTGGTATGGGGTGTTGAAGACAGGAAAGTACTACCTCAGGTGTAGACTTCGTTATTTGATCATTCTTCCATGGCAGTGTTGAACGCCTACAGTTTGCTGAAATAAATGGCCGGAATATACTACAATAATCAAAAAGTTTTTTGATTAATTCTTCTCAGTCACAGTTGTATTATTTAAGAATATAAAATTATTTAATTAATGTATTATTTAATTAATTTCTTGTGAACCTCCTGAACAAAGTCATCTTACAGTTGGCAATAATAAAGCAGTTTTTTCCTATTAATTATTTTTTAACATTTTTCTCTCTCAATATTCTTCTTTTTATTTTGTTAATTCATAATCTTTAGATAATTAGTTTAATTAATCTTTATTATATATAGTTTTTATTATATAATCTTTATTATATAATATTTATTATATAGTTATAACAATAATTACTTTAATTAATCTTTATATCATAATAAATTTTGTTCGGATAATATAACAATGAAAAAGCACGTATATTTTTATTTAAATAGTTATTAGATAGTCTGTTTGGTTTATAAAACAAACTTTCCTATTTCCTTGACTTTTTTTTGCGTATGAACATTTAAATTTTGTTTTAGCATTCTTTTCTTTTATTTATAACATTTTACATTTTCTCATCACAAATCACCATTCAGTTAATTATATCGGCGTTGATTATATGATTTTTTGCACACCACCAATGAAATAACAAAAGAGGTTGATGTGATATTTCTTTCTCTAATGGTTATGCAATCTGAAATCTGATACATCTTTAGATTTGTACCATTTTATTTGCTAAGTAGTATTCCTGTTCAATATGTTAAAAAGGTAATCTAATTTTTTATCTGTGAATTTCTGATTTAATAAAAATTCGAGAGTGGGAATACATTCAGATATGTGAATTCACAAACATCATGTACGTATATATATATATATATATATATATATATATATATATATATATATATATATATATATATATATATATATATTATAGCAGTAGGTTTTCATGCAGGGTGTGCGGAGAACAACAACAATAAAACCATAAAAAAGTACATTTCTTTAACTTTTTATTATTCACTTGTACACAAAATCTTTACGTCTATCTGCATTACTAACAAAATCATCAATTACATGATAAAAAATCTCTGGTTTTGACTGTAATAAGTGTAACATTTCTTTTTCTATTGTTATTAGAGAAAAATGGCTTAATCTATCCTGGCGCATTGTATTGCGTGCATAATTTTTTTACTTTTTCAATGCTGAAAATGATTATTCCACCGAGGCAGTTGAAAATGGAATTGCACAAATTAAATGTGCCAATTTATTTACTTAGCTTAGGTCATCTGTCAAATCATTCAGCATTATATGTTGAATAAGTTTCGATTAATTCATTTCGTGGTATGACTCACTACGATAAAGAACACATAATTCATTGGTTAGCTTTACAAAATCAAAATGTTTTGCTTCAGCGTTCCTTAACGAATTGGGGCCTTCATCCGGTAATTTACTTTGATCCTTCTTAAAAAAAAATAAAATTCAATAATTCAAAATATTTGAGTGAATTTAATTTTTTAAAACGGAAATTTAAATGAATATAAATAGTGTCGATTGTTTCATTGTATAATAAATTTTGAAAATGTTGATCTACGCTTGAGTTTTATAAATTTACCCGACGTTTTTTTTTAAATTTGATGGGTACCACTACAGAAATAGTCTCTTCATAAACCTCATCAAATGCAACAGAAGTTCGCATATTTTGAATTGCATCGTTTTTCTTCCTCTAATATTTGACTAGAATATGCTATATCTAAGTCAATTTTTTGTAAAATACCAAATAGAACATCAGTATAATTTTGGCAAAAATATTTAGGAGAAAATTACCGATAAATTCTTCATAAAACATGCGATAACTCTATGCAATATTAAATGTATCGTTATCCCAGCCTTCTGGGTTCTCAATAATATTTTCAAATAAATCAGATAAACCTTGCCGGTCGCTTTTTATGGTACTTGCCAAACGAGATGAATAATTCTAATGTGTTGTAGCTAATTTTGAAAATTTTCTTTTAATAATTTCATTTAAAACATGATTTTCTATTGTAGACACCGAAAAAAATGAGGCTATGCCAGAAATTGTTGCAAAAAATAATTTACAATCTTTTATAAACAATACAGATCGCGACAGAGCTAAATTAAGTACGTGTGCGCAACAATGCACAAACATAGCATCTGGGAGAATGTCTTTTACTTTTTTCTGCGTCCCATTCAACGCTCCTGCCATGATTGCCGCCCCATTGTATGTTTGAGCAGTCAGTTTGTTCTTAACCCCCCAACTCAAAATTGTTTCTTGCACAACATTACACGAGACTTCCGCTGAACGATTACCACTAACATCTTTAAAAAACAAAAATCTTTCCACTGGTGCACTACAATTATTAACATATCGTAGCACAACTGATAATTGCGATTTGTGAGATATGTCAGATGTTTCATCCAGCATAATAGCAACGAACGTTTCTTTTACATCATTTCTAATTTCGGAAATTACAATATTTTTTAACGATGGAATAATATCATTTTGTATTCTATTTGAAGTTCCAAAAAATACAGTCGCATTTCTTAGATGGGTTGCTTAAAGGCCATCAATATTTACTAATTAAAGAGCCGCCCAACTTTTTAGTGGTCAGAGTGCTTGACTGTAGATAAGGAGGTCCTGGGTTCGAATCCCGGCTCGGGCATGGATGAACTTTCTCTCTCTATCTATCCTGTCTTTGTCCTTTCTTTGCATGAATGAGGTGTGAATGGTTGCCTACCTTTGGCATGAGTTTAGAGCAAAGTCGTACTTTCACCTTCATGGTGCTCTGATTAAAACGAAAGACGCTCCAAATCGACTTAAATTCGCACAGCCAAGGCATAGCGAGCTTGGCTAGTCCAAGTGTCATTAGTAACAGCAACAACAACTAATTAAAATTCTATATAACTTCTTCGATTAAGGGAATTTATATTCTCATTGTGTCGACGATATGCATCTTCTTATTTTGCTATGTAACAAGCTACATCTATTAATTTCTTAAGAATATTTCTATTTCTTGTTACATTTTCATTGTGTTGGACAATCGATGTAGCCTTTTGCTGATCTAACACTAAATCTATCCTGACTGTACCAAATGTTTTTAATAGTATTACGGAATTTTTGTGAGATTGTGTTTTTTCATGTTTCTTTGCAGCTTCTTGGAGATGATATAAATCACTGTGGCCTTGTGTGTTTTATTCAAATATTCTTATCCTTTTCAATTACAACAAAAAGTAATCATGGTAAATAGTACAACTTATTCAATTCACTACAACCGGTTAACCACTTACATTTTTCATATATAGGTTTTTGAAAATGTCGTACACATTGTTGTCCTTTAATGTTAACGTTTAGCGATAGAATAATATCCGGTATCGGTCTACTTTATTTAACTATTTCGTTTTTTGTAGTAACGTATTGTCTCGAAAATTGAATTTCCTATAAATTTTTAAACATTGAGATATCTGAGTTCTCCATTCTGAAATGGGTTATTTATTATGAATATAAATTTAAAGAATACAATAAATAAAATATTTACCTACGAGTAGTCGAGTTATAACTATAAAAACAGCTAAACTTATGAGAATTCTACTAGCCCAAGGTGGGATCCATGCCCAAGGTGGGATTCGAACCCACGAACTGTTGAACCGAAGGCAAGAGCGCTAACCATTCGGCTGCCAGCTCGGCTCTATTCCACGTACAGAGGATTTCACTGCACGCTGGCACAATTGAACGAACTGTTTCTTGTTCGATCAGTGGATTAAATTATGTTTATTAAATTCATAAATATAATTTAATCCACTGATGAATCATATCAACAATTATTATTAATTGTTTTTATCACTTGGAAATCATATATTCTGCGAAAAACATCTTGAAAAGTTTTAGAAACAAAACAAGGCATATAGTGGTACAGATATAACTTATATATTATCTGTAAGGCACAATGAATAATAAAATTTAGACTGTTCTGTTAAAATTCGTTTCTTTTTTTCTAACAAAACAAAATTGTTTTTCCGCGAATTATTTCTATTCATAAAGTACATCACCGAAACCACTTTACCACACTAAAACATTTTCCTTTATATTGATGAAATACTTCTTTTATATTTCCATGAAAATAAAATCTTACAATATATAAATTTAAACATTAACCATCTGCAAATTCGTGTGGCCAGTTAATCAGTTAAGAAACCCAAAGCGCTTCAGCACGTAAGTCCGCGCTCTAATACAACGCTTAATAAACCGTATTTTCGGATGAAGTTCAATGCCAATACAGGAAAAATAGTTGCACTTGCCTCAGTGCTATAGTAATCTATGCTTCTCCAGTAGCCTATACTTATAAAGCGTGATTATCTATCAGTGCGCAGCGCGTACACATCAAAACTTCCTATGTTTGTCTGCTTTTGAACACGCTACGTGGTGCATTATTTAGTACCGCACGCATTCTTCGGGAATACAAGCAAGCAAATCAACATAATGTTTGAATACATTATAAATAATATTTATTATTTGCCATAAAAAGATAGGTAGGCATAGGTGCAGAAAATTATTGTCTCGCATAATTTTGCCAGGGTGTACAGTGCACACCCTGCACATATGGACCGCACGTCACTAATAGATATATAAAGCATTAAGCACATTTTAAAGCAATAAATATAATATACAGCACATTTTATGAAAAAGTACAATATAAAACCAACTAATATATATTATAGGCAATCCAACCAACTCAAAAGTAGTTAAAGAGAGATAGGCCAGTATAAATAAGATATAACATGAAAAACAATAAAACTAGACAAAATTTTAAAATCACGGACAAGAATACAACAATTTACGTTACAAAGAATAGGAGGAAAGCCTAGGAACCACATCTTCATCAGGAGGTTAGCTTTTCAAATCAAACAATTTTTTTCTAACGAGAACAATTCCCCCGAAGAGTGTTTGTATTAAAAAAAGAAGCATAAAGATACTTATTCCAAAAATTAAAATAAAAAAATATAAAATCTAAGCAAAGTAAACAAACCCATAAAAGCAGGAACTACAGATATACAACTTTATCATTATTCCAACGTTAAATAGGTTCTGATTTGCTGGCGTTGATATTTTGAAAGTATATAATGCAAAGTTTACACGAGTACTTTCAAAATAATTTTCATAATTATTTATAAGAGAGAGAAACCTAAAAAATTATTAGGATTTTTGGCTTATTAGATTAAAATTTTCATTTTCATAGTGATGCAAAATGTTTCTAATGAAAAATATTTTTAAAAATTTTTTGTATTTATTTTAAGAATGGTTATTTAATATTAGTAGACAATTTTCCTCTAAGCAAATTACAAAGGAATATTATCGATAATTTTCGAAAGAAAAGAAATAAAGGTTTTAAATCTATACAACACAAATTAATTTGCTTTGATTTTTTACTTGATAAAATTAGTAAGAAGAGTGTTTTTTTATACCATTTTAAGTTAAAATTATTCAGCTAAAATACATGATTATTTCCTAATTAAATTTCTTTCTTTACGATCTCCAACATTCTTTGCAAAAGCATTACTTTCGAGAAAGTATTAAAGTGAATGCAACAGAAAAACTCATGTTTTATAGCCGAAGAAATATTCTATGAAACTGAATATTTTCCGGTAATAAGAGAAAATAGTTTGAATTTCAAAAGTGTTTTTTTGGAAAACACATTCTCTTGCTTATTTTTTTATTTCTTCCGATCTTTGTTTCATCTACAAATGAGTTTCCATAGAAACTTCACTTGCATTTAAGAAGGAAATCGTCTTAGTGTAGCTGAATAGGAATTGGCTTCTGAATATTTGGTTGCAATCTTTCGAAAACTCTCAAGCATTATTATTTTCACTTTGAAGAATTTTTATTTAGAGAAATAGTGATTTTATTCTGTTTGAAAATACAACAGACTACCATTTTTACTAATTCTTTGGGATGGTTAAAACAGTTCTTAAAACTGAAAGCTCGTAGAATAGGAAAATAAATATTTTATCTTCATGTTAATTTTTTTAACCAAACTTCTATTTTTGTAAAAAAAAGCACTATCAAAATTATTTTATATATGATAGATAAAAAACACTCACCAAATAAATTTCATGCATTAAAATAATTCCTACTTTTATATTACTGAAAAATCAGAAAAAGTAATCACTTACATTCTTTGTCTTTCAAAACCATATTTAAAAAAATACATTTATTCGATGTAAAAAAAGCCTTTACCACAGTTTCTGTTGAAAACTCACTTTAATCTTGTCAGCAATTTTTCTTCTAATTTTGCTGCCTGTCGACGCACTTCATCATTTTCTACCTGTTTTAGTTCTTTTCCATATTCATTCGTTTTAATTCCTCAATCATTGCCTACAAATAACATCTGAGACTGATCTCGAAAGATCTTGAAATGTAATACCGAGCAGGAATGGGTTTCTTTGTTGGAATTCAAGGATTAGTAACTAATCTTCACTCAAACATTCTTGTTTTTTTTTTTCAGATTTGGTGATTGTTTTGATATAGCGCTCATGTTGCAATAAACTAGGCATTTTTTTCTGCAACATTATTCCAAGGATAGATTGACAAGTTGCATGGCGCCAACAATGTCAATTTCATTAGGTGATTCCAAGCCAAGATCAATCTTTTCAAAAATACCTCACAATATTTGTTCTTGAAGTTATTGCTTATATTAAGATGCATTTAAGACCTAAGTTAGATAAAGTGGGAGAAATTCCGTCTGACTTTCTTCAAAGCATCCTTGATTCCAATATCAGTAGTGCAGTTAGCTATCTAAAATTCAAAAAGTTTGCCATACTAAAATAAAACGTCTAACCCAATTTTTCAACCGTAAAATAAGAAAAAGGGAAAACATCAGAATAAGAATAATGAAATTGAGCACTCAAAGGAGAAGTGTTTGAAACATCGGTTGGTAGACAGGAATTAAGCTTATCGTTGTATCTTTAGGACTTTGTTGAGGATCAACCACTATTTCGTAAAATGGAAAGAAAATTAGAAGCTTATTAAAAGGCGTATCAGCTGTATTAGGAGAATAGCAAAATTTTGAAATTGAACTTTTATGAATTATATTAAGACATCTTTTATGTTAATAGCAACAGGTTCACGTGATTCCATTATATGAAAAGGGGCGTATCACCAGTCAATTATCCTCTCTTCGCTTCCGGATAGAATCCGTTTACTTACATAAGGGCTTTCGATAAATGTAGTGCAAAATGATGGAGTACATAATATTATGTGTTTGGTAATGTAAATGGTGCAAAAAATATAATTCTGTTATCAAAATAGTTTTAGCCGTTTTTTTATGGGTCCTTTGATGTCATAAACATGGTTAGGAGTCTAATTTAGCACTGGACCTTGCAAAAAAGTAGTTTTTAGTTTGTAAAGTCCTCTTAAACACTCGAGGAACGATTTTCAACAAGTCTGTACAGATATTTGCATATGCTGATGACAAAGACATTGTTGCACTAACGCCCGAGGCCTTAAAAGTGGCTTTTACGTCACTAGAAGCTGCAGCTAGTAAAATGTATCATGCAATCAACCAAGACAAAACAAAATAAATGACCACCGAAAATTATAGCACTCACAATCTAGAGGTAGGAAACTACAAGTTTGGAACTGTTCACAACTTTAAATATTTGGGATCTGAATTGAATGCATCAAACGACATCGCACCTGAGATCCGCAGCAGGGTTACAGCTGCTAACCGATGCTTTTTCGGCTTAAAAAATCTCTAAAATCTACTTTCGTGAGTCGAAAAACAAAAATTTTGATATACAAATGCTTGATTCGGTCTATTATCACTTATTCATCTGAAACGTGGATATTGACTGAGAAGGACAAAAAAACCATTTCCATTTTTGAAAGAAAAACTTTAAGAAGCATCTTTGGTGGAATAAAGTGTGAGAATACATGGCTAAGAAGAACTAATACTGAACTCTATAAACTATATAAAGAACCAGATATCGTTAAATTTATCTCAATACAGAGATTAAAATGGGCAGGACATTTGAGCCGGATGAGCGACAATCGGATGACAAAAAAATTTTCTTGGCTCGCCCCATGGGCACCAGAAGAAGAGGACGACCGAAACTTCGATGTCGTGACTGCCTTTTAAACGACCTAAATACACTAAAACTGATAAACTGGATGACCTTGTCCAAAAATAGGGGGTCCTGGTATGCACTTCTGAGGAAGGCAAGGGCCCACCCTGGGCTGTCAGGGCAATGAAGAAGAAGAAGAAAGTCCTCC